>JBBPTY010000162.1:0-26365 GCA_038094335.1 Tylopilus aff. striatulus | reverse complement strand
AGGTAAAACAAACTGTTTCCTATCAAAAGAACCATCCGGTTTGACGTTCTGGGCTGATATCATCAGATCCAGTCAACCAGACTAGGCCAGACAGCTCAAACAGACTCAGACTTGCTTGGCATGGCTTGATGCTTCATGCAGCAGACACCAGGCAACCTAGAATACTGGAAATCATGCAAAATGGGACTTACAACTGTAGCAAGCTTCTGGCTCCTACAACAGTATGTCCCTCTGTCATTTCATTGCCTTCCATTGTCTCAGATTTTTGCAGGTAACATGCTCAGCATCATGGAACAACAACATGACTGGACCAAAATAGTTTTCACCCCTGAACTCTTCAAATATGTCTTCACGAACCTCTTACATGAAGTCATTGTCTACTCCTTGCTTGGTGATGACTGAACACATAGGGACCAGGCATTATGGCACTTTCATGAGGTAGATGTATGACCTATTGGATGATGAAGGCATTTTCATCCTTCAGGTTACTGGCATTTGTCTATCCTGGCAGTATAGGGACCTTATCTGATGGGTCTAGGTACTACTTCCCCATGATGTGAACTTTAGTGTTCATTTACTAGGGGTCTTTTTATGAACAAGCATATCTTCCCAGGTGCAGACACTTCACACTCTCTTGGCTGGGTAGTTAACCAGGTTGAGGCTGCTGGCTTTAAGATTACCTGAACTAGGTGAGCAATAAGGACAGGGTCGTCAAGAGGTAGGGTGAACAGTCAGTAATTCCATATCTAATGATGTGTGAAATGGTGCTAATGTTGCCCTGGCAGGTGGTATCATATCTAGGTATTCTTCCTTGCCTACTTGGACAATACATCTCTAGAGGGATTAGAAATAATGCAGAATGCAACCAGAGAGCCCCAAGATACAATCAAAAGCTTCACTGCTTGGTCAGACAGCCTACAGGAGCACAAGATATTGCAGACCTGGGCCATGGCCCACATACATGTGTATACATGCACTTGAACAGGTGATGTTAGCACTCTCTTGTCATTCTGCACATCAGGAAGGTGGTGAACTGACTGGGTGGCTGTATAGACACATCCATGAATGGTGTAATCACCAAGCAGGTTTCCATAGAGGTTGGTGAATAGCTGAGTTCCAGGGTCAACAGACTATTGACCAGGCAACTGCATAGATGTATTCATGAATGAGTTCATCTGGATGATATGATCACCAAGCAACAATTCCATCAGGGTCAATGAGTGTTGATGGACCCAAGACTACTAACCAGGTGGCTGCACAGACATATTGAATGAGTTCATCTAGACAATGCAATCACTGAGTGACGATTCTATTGAGGTCAGTGAGTAACTGAGTCCTAAGGTTGATAGACTACTGACTGGATGGTTGTGTAGACACAACCATATTCATTGAGATGATGAAATCACCAAGTGATGATGTTGGTGAGCAGTTGAGTCTGGGGCTGATGGACTACTGACTGGTGGCAATAACCAGGCAGCTGCATAGACACATCTATGAATTAGTCCACCTGGACAGTGTGCAAGTTAGGTGAGTAGCTGAGCCCTGGAGTTGACGAACTACTGATTGGGTGACTGGATAGACACATCCATGAATGGGTTCATCTGAATGGTGTGATTACCAGGTGACAATCCTGTTAGGATTGGCAAGTAGCTGAGTCCTGAGTCAATGGATGGCTGTAGGCTAGTGACTTTGTACAACATTAATTGGATAATCAAAAGGGTAGCATTGGGAAGTGGCTTTGACTGCTACTATTAGCCCAAGTGTGAAAGGGATGCTCAGACAGCATCCTGTAGTCAATCCCTATACATGAAATAAGTGGTTGAGATATTGTGCAGGTGTTGATCAGGCAAGCAAATGTGCAACACTGGGAAATACCTTTGATAATACTGCCAGCTTGAATATGAAAGGGGTGTTGCGACAGGTATCTTGAAGTTGCCCTAGCTACATTACTTAGACACCTCAATATAATGATATTGTAAGGTCTTTCCATGACTGTCTACATAATGTTGAAATATTACATGCTCCAATTGTTGTCTGGACACTTCCTAGATCTCCTCATAATCAATGACTAATGTTTGATTCCAAACATCTGAGGAATGTCTCCCTTAGTGTCATAATGTGGACAACCTGCAAAGCATTCTAAATACATCATACATATGTACAAATAAACATGTAACCACATATCACAAGTGATTGCTGGAAATCATTCCTTCTTCATAAGCCTCACTTGGGCATGTAGCTGGAAGTCAGGAAGACTCCAAACCAATCAAAAGGAAGTTCAAGATCTGAAGATCTGAAAAGATGAAGGCAAAGACAGGAAAGTGAAAGGAAAGTGGATAGGATTAAAAGGAGGTAGAGATGCCCAAGGATATAATGAAGGAGTTCAAAGGTAAAATGAGGGTAAAGGTCAAAGGTGTTATTGAGATCAAAAGTGACAGAAGAAGGATAGAGATACTGATGAAAAAAATGATAGGGGCATAGGTGCTGAGGAGGGAACAGAGGTTCCTGGTTGGGGAGTAGTATGACTTGAAAATGCAGATAGAGGTTGGCAAAGTTTCAGAGATGAAAGCAAAGGTTTGGAGGTGAAAATGGAGGTTTGGAAGTAAAAGTAGAGGTTTAGATGTGAGAGCAGATGTTTGAAGGGTAGTATAGGAAATGAGGGACAGGGGTTGGAGATGTAATAGGGGCTTGGATTGTTACAAATATGACAGAAGCTTAAACAGCAATTTCAGCCTTTCTGTCAGAACTAGTTGCCAGAGGTTATGGAAGGGGTTCAGGGCAGAGGTATGGAGGAGGGAACAGGATGGGTAGGATTGGAAGGAGATCAGATGTGAGTTCTTGGAGGTTCAGGTGTTAGTCCACAGAGGTTCAGGAGAAGGGCCCATGGAGGTTTGGACAGAAGTCCAAGATAAAGGTTGGAGGATTGTTGAAGAGAGGGAAAGTATGAGGAAGGGGTGTGGAGTCAGGGCCTTGGTGTAGGACTTGTATGTCACACCCTTGCTCAAGTCCAGCCTGAGTTGAAGAGGAAGGAGGTCTGATTGGCTGTTCTAGAGTCAATATATGGACTGAGGTTTACAGGATGTTTCTAAGGACTTTATATACTGTACTATGTTTGGAGTTAGGTATAAAAGATCTAAAGCAAAAAGGGAAGCAAGAATGGTACTGGTCTGAAGAAGTCACTAGCAAGAAATGCTAGGAAAGAGGGTTGAAGAAGATATACAAGTCAACCACTTATCACTAGGTGTTGAATGTGCAGATCATAGGTGGTGGTCAAGGTCCTGGCATTTAACTGACCAATTAGAATTGAGTCCAAAAGGCTGCAATATGAAGTTTAGGGTGCATGACACAGAGTACATGGGAATGTATCTGGACAGGGTTTGGGGTATCTCAGATAGTCAGGTGGGATCAGGGAATGGAATATAACACTTTCCAAAGGTAATACTAGAGACAATTCTTCTCTTATCAGTAGAAGAAAGCTTGGGAGAATGTTCAAATGGATCTTTTTAATAACCCTAGCTATGGTAGACTTTCCCACCATAGTTTTTTTTCCCAGTTATACATGTATGATTCCACTATATATTCATCTTTTATATCATGTATTATATAATAAGAACCACAACATGTGCAAATAGATATAGGACTGTATAAACCCCAAAGCTGAGCTGTATGAGTTCTTCTCTCATCTTCACTGTAAGAAGATTAGAACTTCTCCTGTAAGCTTTACCAATTCAGGTTTAATCCTTCAGTGGTTGCCAGAGTGCTCTCATGGTTTAATGAAAGGATTGGTTGATCCATAAAAACATGAGTAGATTCACATTATAATATATCATTCCACAATATAACATGAGTGAGAAGAGTAGCAAATGAACATACTAATAGGAAAGGTACTGAAATAAGGAACTACTAGGAACTCCAACAAGTAGTCCAAGAGTCTCCAAATAAAGAAAGGTCAACATCAGCTTGATAAATTTGATTGAACATATGGCCAAAGAATAGATAGGAAGATAGGAGCTGTCATTCCAAGGAGCTATCCAGCCATATAAAGTATAAGGAGAAGACAAAATCCAGGAATTTTCATGGTATAATTTACCATAAAAAGAAAAGTTGTGAATGCCCCAAACCTTGAGAGAGTCAGATCCAGTGATAATATGATTTCCATCATGGGAATAAGCAATGGAGGTGAATGGATAATTATGTCCCTTGAATGGATCTGCCACACACTGACCAGTCCTTACATTCCAAACCCTAATTGTCTTGTCCCAAGAGCCAGAAACAATATGACTACCATCAGGTGAATAGGCAACAGACCAGACTGCATCATTATGTTCCTTGAATGGATCTGACACACACTGGCCAGTGCTTGCATTCCAAACCTTGATGGTCTTGTCTTGAGAGCCAGAGACAATATGGTTGCCATCAGGTGAATAGGCAACTGACTTGACTGGATAATCATGTTCCTTGAATGGGTCTGCCATACACTGACCAGTGCTTGCATTCCAAATCCTAAAGGTGTTGTCCTGAGAGCCAGAGACAATGTGACTGCCATTAGGTGAATAGGCAACAGACAAGACTGCATCATCATGTCCCTTGAATGGATCTGCCACACACTGACCAGTGCTTGCATTCCAAACCCTGATAGTCTTGTCCCAAGAGCCAGAGACAATGTGGCTGCCAGCAGGTGAATAGGCAACACAAGTGATATAAGATGTGTGGCCATGCAATGTATGAATGTCTGCAGGCCATGTGGCTGGGTGTCCTGATAAGAACAACACATGCTTCTGCAAATGCTCAGCCCAAAGCTGACAAAGTGGGGAGCTTGTTGGTGTCTGAGGCATGGCTGATAGATAGAGGTGGGGAGTGGATTCTCTCAGGACAGGGGCAAACACTTGGATGAATTTGACTGCCTCAGAGGCTAAATTGGCAGTCTCCTCATGCCAATAGCATCTTGTCAGCACTCATCTTTTCCATCATCAGTTCTCTTACTTTGGTCCATTCTCAAAGGGTAGTGCAAGACATCAGGGCATAAAGCACAGCATGGGGACCTGGAGAGAGGGAGAGATGTCTGATGGCTTCAAGCCAGTAAGGAAGCATTTTCTTGAAGAAGCCAGTCACTTTATTCGACAACTCCAGAGTAAAATCAGCACCCTTCACGTGATGCATCCAGTAGAGACACAAGTACGCAAGGGAGGGAGGGATGGCCAGGCTCACCCGAGCAGAGGAATCAGGGACATCTGCATTACGGATGCGAGAGTCCTCCAGGCCACAGATATTGAAGCAAAGCCCGGTTTGCATGCAAGCAAGTAATGCCTGTCCAAGGTGGAGGGAATGTTGGGGCTGGATGCGTATATGAAATAATTTACTGCAATTCTTGTCAAGTAAAAAGTCACGGAACAAGGTGTGGTGTGGACGGATTGGCCTCTCTTCGTCAAGTGCCCCATCTAGCAATGGGGCCAGGGGATTGATGACTTCTTGGACATTGAGCCCTGAGATGGAGAAAGCACGCAGGGCATTTATCGATAGAGGTTGGCAAAGGGAGAGTACAACGGCCATCACCTCCCGGAAGCAATCCTGCGGAGCACCCACTGGAAACTGTTGCTGGAGTATGGCTTGGTAGAGGTCGTCCAGTGCGTGGTAGGTACGCGGTTGCACGACGCTGTCGAACCGTTGGCGGATGCTTTGACCCCGTGTGTAAATAATATACCTGCAAGCAGTGGAAGCCCACTCAAAGAGTTGTTCGGAACAATAAACGAGTGTTTGGCACCCTTCCTGGCTTGACGAAATAGAGTCGAGTTCACCAAGTTGGTCATGAAGAGTATGAAGAATGAACGCCTTGATATCTTTGTTCACCTCATCCTCAGGGATGTCCTCCGTCTTTGTATGTTTGATTTGAGAGGACTGAGGAAGTTTAGCGAGGATGTCCATCTCATTGCGAGTGGTAATGAGGAAACGAAGATGAGAAGGTGTTTTCGGCGAGCTTCGCCAAGGCGCGTAAAGGGTGCTCACGACTGGCTGGATCGCCATTCTCGTCTAGGGCATCGATAACGATGACCAAGGGCCCAATAACCTTAAGGTCCTTCCAAGGGTTGACGATAAGATCAAGCTGGTCCATGGGCGAATGCGACTCGCAAAGCGAGCGATTATCTTTCACAACTCGCCAGAGAGCGGACTTGAAGTTCTGATCGTGATCGCTGAGGTCACGTACGATAGTACTGAAGAAGTTTGTTGGATTGCGGAGCGCAGTATCAGCCTTTGAGAAGCAGTATGACGAGCCCAACCGTTGTTTCTCGTTATAATACTGGGCGATTGAGTGGGCCACCGCAGACTTGCCCGATCCAGCAGCACCAGTGAGAAGGCACACCCGCGGGGCATCGTCGTCGGGGTTGCTGAGCATGTCGCAAATTTCATCGAGCAAGGCGGTGCGAGTTCCGGGCAGGCATTTCTTTTCTCGCTGAAACCTAGCACCCTGCGCATACGGCAGTCTATCCAGGCCGATCATTTCTGCCATATTCTGAGACGTCTCCACTGTATCAATCATCCATCAACATCATACAGCAAGTCTCAGGAGGTCGAACATACCGATGCGGTTCATAATAGTCATCATACGAACGACTGTGAATCCAGTGTGCACTGCGACTCCCTGAAATAGAGCCTTCGTCAGGTCCTCGAAATTTTTCTCGTAACTAGCAATTGTGTCATCGACTTGAGATATCAGGTGTTTTAGCGTTCGCCACGCTAGATTCGAAATGAGCATTCGCTGTAGTCTAAAAGTGAGTCGCCACGGACCGAAGCCATCCTTGGCATATGATATAATGAAGTACCCGCACTCTATCACTTGCTCCATGAGTTGCATGATAGTCTTGTCGTACTTGTCAATGTCCCTCATGAAATCGACTTCATCAACGAACGAAAAGGCCTTGCTCATTGAGTTCGATAAACGAACGACTCTGTTGTCGCGGTTCTTCTGCTGGATGAGCACCTGAGTTCGAGACAATCAGGTAACAAGCCGAGAGCCATGTACTGTATCAAATGACAGACCTCGTTTGCAGCTGATATGACGGACCAGGCGGCGGATGCATATGGGTGAATCTATGTGGCATGCAGACAGTAAATTGTCAGAGGTAGGATACCACGTACCGCTGCGATCCCGGTAATAATGACGTTGAAACGCTCCATCTTCTGCAGTAAATCGTGGAGTGTAGGGGGCAATGAGTTTACGTTCGGTACGTTAGAGAGGAAGTTCAAGATCTGAGTGGTGGTATTGACTTCAGACTGCACGGTGTTGACGAGTGTAGGGGCGGTGAGAGAGTCTGTCGCGATATTGGCCCCCGCGACGACGCCGGCGACTTGATCTATTTCTGCGACGGCGAATGAGAACTTGATGGTTACACCAGAAAGACTGGCCTCGTCGGATTTAGAGGCGGCCTTGCGAAGCGTGTCTTCGAACACTGAAAATGAGAGCGAATCAGTAAGCATCAGCTTCAAGGCGGTTGGATATGAATCGCACCGCCATTGTTCCTTCCCAAAATTCCGCTAACGGTATTAGTGATTTCTCCAACCTTCTGGTCCTTTTTGGCTCGGTGCTTTTGGTACACCTCGACGCACACCTCGGAACGGTGGTCTCCATGGCTGATCACGTTGCTAAGCACGCGAGAGAAAAGCAAACGGCGTGCACTTACAAATAGAAGGCTCTGTCCCAAGAAACTTTATTGTCGACCTCATTGCTGGTGTCCGTTTTCTGTGAAGTTCCGCCTACGGAAAATGAGATGTAGAATCGCCTAGCGTATAGAAGTCTGCGGCGCGATTGTGTGTGGAGTTCAACGTCTAAAATAGTGCCATATTTGAATGACAGTAAGAAATGTATCGCCGTAAAGCTCACTTTGAATGATAATCGGCATCGTCCTCGGGCTGGAACGAAGCTCAGAAACAACAAAGCAGACGGAATATTGATCGAGAGACGCACGATATGCTTTGGGGTGGATTGGATGTGCTCATGATGTTATGGGTATGTTTTGTGAATATACAAGAGGAAAAGGTAGGATAAGATCCGAGTTGGCTAGCTGTGAGATAGTGGGAGACGAACAGGACAGCACCCGCGAGCCGTGGTGAGAGTGAGGCGATGATTGCGGACATCACATGACGACTACGTCCCTCCGGAGACCGGCCCGAGCCTGAAGACCCAGCCCTCGTGATACTGGCCTGGCCGCCAGCGTCTCGCCTCGTGTCACGGTTTTACTTTATCCCGGATGTCATCCCGAGCCAGACGGCGCTGTGAGCCTTAGTCTCACTTGTCAGTGCTTCGAGACAGATTTACGACAGCATTTTCTGGGCGGATCGAGCGTCGCGAGATACCAACCCACGGCTACTGCGGCATAGGGACAAATCGTCTATACGAGAAGACTCTAATCAAGTTCGCCGGCAAATATTTAGAATTATGACTTCACGAAATATACATGTTTACCGTGTCTCATACTCCTAGCTTACGGGCCCCGATCATCCAACCACAACGAAGAATCAAAGCGTCTTAGTGCGCAATGCTCATCAAGCTCCCAATAAACGTCAGAATCTGACCAAAAGTCAGCATACACAACTCGAACAAGACGCAGGACGAACCAAACGTGGCCGAACGTCCACTATGTCCTCCGGGACGAGGAAGATCAACGCATTCATCTTTCGTGCAATAGAAATCGCCAATTTCGCTGATACATGTAGACGTGTCAGTACTCCATACCACAGCAAATACACCACGTATACGGGCGCACCATTCTGCCGTCGCTCTTCAAAGTCCCCACTCTCGTTCACGTTCAACACAAGCGCTGGATCGACGATCCCCGGTCGGATCGCGTCGAGGAGGTTGAGGATAAAGAGACTCGTCGTAAGTGAGGGGTCCTTGAACGACCGGATCGTACGCGCCGTCGGTTTTGCTTTTTGGACGGTCGTGTTGGCCCACTTGAGCATCTCCTGGTCAGTGATGGGACGCCCGGATCCAGACAGCGCCATGAGCGTCTTGATGATGTTGAGCCTACCGTATTGCGTGAATTCCTTGTTAAAAGTACAAAGAAACGACGGACCGCATCAGTTGCCACACAAGACCAAGGACGAGCGTCCGATTCCCGTCGACGATGTCGGCACCTTGAATGCCAACAAGATGTAGCCCGTTCTGTTTTCCGAGTTCGACAGCGTAGTTCGTGTTTTCTACCTGCTTAAACCGGGAGAGCGTGCTCTGATTGGGCGTGATTCCAATGTCCTCTTGCTCCTCGCCGCCGTCGAGAGACGCTCTTGGCGTACCCCCGACGGCATCTCCCTTGGGCTTAGAAACGCGTCGCCAAATGACAGAGCCAGGAAGGATCTTGTCGAATGACTGAAGGATTATCAAACCATCCCTGAGGTTCTCGAACAGGTTGAACACGCCGGGTTCAACGCCAAGCGAGTTGAGCCAGAGCGTGAAAACGCGTGCTTCGCGTTCGCCTTCGGCATCAAAGTCTTCGACCACACCATAGTCCTTGGCTTCTTGTTCGTCGAGCGGAGCGAGACCAGGCCAGGTGTTGAAGAGATTGGCGACGAACGCGAGGTTAAGACGGGGATTTCCCGCGACGAGAGAAGAGGGGGTGAGGTACTTGCGACAACCGATAGCAGCCGCGTTTTGCAGGACTTGTTCGGCGCGTTGACGGAGGTCTCTAGTTTGAAGCGGAGCACGAGAGCATTCGTCGGGCTTGAGTTGATTGAGAAGGATAGTGTAGTTTTCGCCGTCGCTCACGTCGCGACTAAAGTTGTTTACTCTGAGATGGATGGTTGTCAGAATGAGTGAAGGGAAACTGGATAGTGATATCACCTTCGCTTCCAGCCAGCTGCCTTCAAGTGATAGTTGAACCATCGGAGCAGGATTTGGTCAGGGGTCAGACGGAGCAAATCGTCGATGGTCTCGCCCTCCTCACACAGCCGGTACAACTCGGGGTGCAGTTTGATGTCGACCTGAGCGAGGAGACCTCTTCGAATGATTTGCCAGATAAGACCCAGGATGAGATGTTCTCTTCCTTCGGAGATGTCGGATGAGCCGATGTTGACGACTGAACAGCCGATACCCTTAGCAGAGGTGATGACGATATTGTTGTTTTCCGTGATTTGAAAGGCATTGAGTGGTTTGCGGGCGTTGGGGATGTTGAGGACACGGGTATCGATCGTGTCGGGGACAGAATCGTTGATGAGCTTACAAAGGATGAGGCCATCCCGACATTCGTCAAAGAGTTGCATCGTGTCTGTGGGGATTGGGAAACGATTGGCGATATCGGAATCATGTTCGATGACCTAGGAAAGGGTGAGGCGAAGAGAAAGAGAAAGGACAGGTGCGTACGCCGTTGATGTGGTTGGTGAACTCCTTGCGCTCGTCCTCGTTGATGGTGTGGCTGACGTTGGCAGTGGAGCCTTTGACGGTGACCTTGCCGGCCCTTGTAGGCAATACGGATGCTTTGGACTGTGTTCTCAGCTTGACATTGAGCTAGGGCAGAGAAGATGAGGAAAGGGGCAGACAAGAAATGACATCATGGACGGACTTCGACCCAGTCTTCGAGCTCGACTTTTCCACTGGCATCGACAGACACGCTCTTGAGCGTTTCGCGAGCCTGATCATATGATTCGCCGCTGCCTTGTAGTGCGTGAAGGACGGCGCTCTTATCTATGCGCCCAGGGGTGTCGGTCGAGATCGCACTGAACGGGATCTAGTCATCGTGAGCGGTGGGTGTACAGGGGAACGTACTTGAAGCGATTTATGAGATCAAACATGTCATCGCGGGTGACTTGGGGATATTTCTTCTGCAGACGGAGAGCTTCCATGAGGGATGGTGTTGATGTTGTGGCGGGCACTTCGGGTTTGGACGGGGACTGCCACCTCCGTGGTGACACTGGCACATCTCTGGGACTAGGCCGTACTTTATATCTATATACCGCTGCGCATCGCAGCACCCCAGCACATTGACTGCGGATTCCCTCATGGCCGCCTGGGGAGTGGGCACGCTGTGCTATGTACTGCGCTGACCCAGAGCAGGACGGGTAGTAGTCAAATAGCGCGGTTCAATGCAGCCGAGAACCGACTCTGCGGCAAGGACTGATATTCCTGTGTGCGCTTGTTTGTTTATGAACGCTCTCAAACGATCGCTGTACTGGCTTCCCCTCGGACTCGCCTTCGTTCACTATGGCTACACCGTAAAAGCCATCCGAGGCAGAAGCATGCAGGTCCGTTCCTCTTCCTTCCTACTCCTCCCTGCTCACTCCCGCCAGCCAGCCCACCCTCAATCCAGACACCTCCACGTCCCGCGACATCGTCCTCTTCGACCGCTTCACCGTCCACGCCGGGCGGCCCATCACTAGAGGGGACGTCGTCGCGCTCAGGTAACACGCCTTTTTTCTCTCTCCGCGCCCGTCTACAACGCGCTCTTCCCAGAGACCCCGTCGACAGCCGCAAAATGATCGTCAAGCGCGTCGTGGCCGTCGCACACGACATCGTACAGACGCTCCCACCATATCCCGACACCCAAGTGCGCGTACCAGAGGGTCACATATGGGTCGAGGGCGACGAGCCCTTTCGTACGCTGGACAGCAACACCTTCGGGCCGGTGCGTCGTATCATGCACCGCATCTCCCGTCTGACACTACCGCAGGTGCCTCTCGGATTGCTGGACGCGAAACTCAGCTACATCCTCTGGCCACTCCATAGAGCCGGTCCGTTGAAGCCACCAGAAAAACCGGTGTCGAAGACAGGCGTCCCAAGGGACCACGAATGGCGCGATGCCATGGCAGCATTCGAACGAGAACGTAAAAGGCAGGCCCGCGTCTCGACCACTGTTACCAAGAGTAACGACGCCGCCATTCCTTGACTATCTACACATTCCTGGTCGAGGAATGGTTATACTTTAACTGTATCCCTAGCCTTTGAGTACACACGTGGCTTTGTGTTTCACTTGCGTTCTCCGGAATCCTGTTCACTTGTCGCGTGAGACTGGATCCCCAAAATTCTATCTGCCCCGGGTGATCCAGCAGGTGGTATGTCCTTCCGAAGCGACACCGCGACTGGTGACACGCCCTCGTTGTAAGCCAGCGCAAAGATGACGTCCATATCTATCAAACCCGTCAGCAGACGATGCGACGGCGAAGACGAGCACGTACCTTCGAGCGAGCGACCCGCTGTCTCGGGGAAAAATAAGTACACGATCGGTACGATGAAAGCGTTCAGGGCGGCGAATACTGAAACCGAGATTGAGACCCAGCTACGTGGAAGTATGCAACTCATACCAATATATGTCCCCCACGAGATGTTGTTGAAGGAGGGCCCTGTGACCATCACGACCATGAAGTTGAATATCCAGTTGGACGCTCAACGCATCCCGTCAGCGCATGGTCGCGCTGCAAATTTACCCGACGTACCTGTGCTCAGCGCATTCGCGGGCGCACGGATCCTCAGCCCCACGATTTCCGCAGGCTGTCAACACCATGACATGAGCATTGTCTCAACGCTGAGGCTACGACCAACGCACATATAACCACGTCATACCCAACCAGCCTACGGCAAAGAAAGAGTTGAAGACGAACAGTAACACGGCGCTTGTGACCTGCGCCCCGCTGCCCTTGATGCTCCCCAGCACCGCGAGGAGCACCATCGTGAGACATTGCCCCACGGCGCCAAAGAGCATCAGTTTCCGCCGGCCGACCCGGTCGATAAGCACGATAGCAACGAGCGACGCGAGAAAGTACTCGGTCCCGTTGGCGGCGGCGATAATGCGCGATGTGACGTCGGACAAGCCCAGTCGTTGGAACAAGAGCGTCTACGAGGAACGAAGTGTCATCAACAATGCACGGGACACGCGACGCTGTAACGACAACTGACGGCGTAGCTGAGATGCCACCCCCCATGTGAGCCCCTGACCGGCGACTGACCAGAAGGACGGGGGCACCCACTAAGTGATCAGGTTGATCCCCGTGATTTGCTGGAAACATTGGATGACGACGCCGAGGGACGCGCGTCGAAAGTTTTGTGTGCGACCGCCGGTGAAGAGTTCGCGCAGCAGTGAGCGCGAGCCCTGCGCATCCTTGTCCGATCCTTGGCTGCCTTCCTCGATGTCGACGGCCTCACGGATGGCGTGATACGTCCTTTGCACATCGGGGTCGCTAAACGGCTTGTCATCCAACGCGGCGATGACGGCCGCAGCCTCTGCATAATGACCTTGTTTCACGAGCCTGGTCATTTAGAGTGAGCATGCAGGTCTTGAGCAATCACTCAGAGTAACCCACCATCTTGGTGATTCTGGGAGCTGGCACAAGGGTCATACATAAATATTGCATGTCGAAGAGGGTACATACAAAGCCAATCCCAAAGATCATGATCAGTGCCAGAATGATCTGGAGCGCGATGGGCACCCGCCACTGGGCAGAAGATGTAGACTCCCAGTACCTATCGGCATATGGATCACAGTGACACGTTCGAGAGAGGGGGGACGTACAACGCAAAATCAACCCACTACACGAAAGGAACGTCGAGTGTCATGCAGACGTTTCTATAATGATCACGACTCACATAGCTGTGTTCAAAAGGCATCGTTCACAAGAACCGTCCAGAGTGAAATAAAACGCACGATATCATAATGCCAAAGGTAATCAAACTCCCTTCGATCATGATCAAACTCCCCCGCTTGGCAGCAGGCGAACACTCGGCATGATAACTCGGCACTGTCGACGTCTAGCATGTACGATCAACCTCTCGCACGCCTCCAGTGGTATCAGAGACGAACGCACGTTCAGTCCGTTCCCGAGGCCAGTGATGATCCGCGCGACGACGAGCTGGGCGTAGCTGAACGACGTCGTCTGGAGGATCGCGCCGACGATCATGACACACCCGCCCACGACGATCGTCTTACGCCGACCCAGCCGATCGCCGAGCCACAAATTTGACAGCGCTCCGATCAAGCATCCAATTTCCTGACGGACCCCTGGGTCGGTGCCAGCGGCGCGCGCGAGAAGAAAGACAGGGATACGCACGTAGACGGCGACCACGAAGCTTTGCAGCGTCGCGTGGTTGGGGTGCTGGGCGTCCACGACGACCTGCGGGAAGACCTTTTCGAACTGGGGCCCTGCGATGTCAGCACGGCGTCCAGCCCAAACGGACGAAACCTTGCGTGGCGAACCTGACCGGCTGTCAACAGCGCCGACATGACGCCTTGATCGTATCTAGAGGGGTCCACGTCCGAATGCGGACGGGCGTCATTGTCGCGATGTGGGCTGATCGAAAAAAAGGAACTTGGGCATACCCAAAGAGTGTAAATCCAGCGCCCGCGACAAACGCCAGGGACGCCGTCAACGCCCTGCCGCGCAAGGACAAGGCATATTGCTCAATGTCTTCTTCACGCAGCCCGTTCTCGGCATGACTTGCGTTCACATGCTCCATGTGTGCCTTTTCATTTGCACTCGCATCCACGTGTAACTCTGCCATCCGGCGAGTGACTTGAGAAAGTGGGGGGGAAGGAGAGGTGGGGCCACTTTATCGCAACCCTTGGAGGTGCACCGTTTCTAGATATAGTCATTCATCAGAAGGCATCCGGCACAATTCTTTTTGCCGGGCAATCTAAAAGCAGGGCGATTCTCAGCGGGTGTGGTCAGCTGGCCCTGCCTTTGTGGAGTGGAAAGAATCCGCGGGACGTTTACGCACTGCATTTAGGCTAGAAAGAATACCACCCGGAATGCAGAATTACGGCCCAAGACTGACGATGACCAATGACCTCTACTAGTAGATGTTGTGGTGGGAACTACTGTTAGCTCAAACACTGACATATGTACCGAGCTCATGTCATCAGATGGAGGGATATGAAAGTGGGTGTTATGCTGGAAACAGTGCGGGATCTTCTACTATGATGGTGAAGGTGAGCAACACCTCTGTCCCAATGTGTTGTAACTTCCCAAGCATATGTCCCGTAGCATGAAAATTCAAGTCAGAGCTAAGGAATCGTTCTCCTCGAGCACGTCGGTGACTCGCTGAGTTAATGTTGTGACCTAGTGACGTCCGAGTCCGTGGAACTTCAACTGGAGTAAACTTAAAGGCTGGGGCGTCATCCGGGTGCCATGGTGTAAGATAATAGACTCAGTAATCGGATGGTCAACATGTTCATGTGTCAAATGATTTATCGATCGCCGGCAATGCCATATGACTTCAGGAAGCTTGGCCTAAATTTCAGGTTTTACACCAGTTGCTTATTTTGTAAGGGCTGCGGTACTCCCGGGCCAGAGGCTAACAATATTAGCCTATCTGGTGAGAAAAATGGCTGCACAACCACTACTACGTCTCGCGCCGTAGGTCGTCGTTGTGGGCACGACCAACACAGAACTATCAATGGCCGGTGCCCGTCTTCGAATGACACTAACAATGAGATGGGCGACAAGGCCGCTAGGTCGCCACTGATCTTATCGTTCCTACATTGTTTATACTTGACAACCCAGGCATGACAACCCAGGCTGCGACCTTCCAGTGGTAGGTACCACACACGTTCGTGGGTTGTGTTCCTCAACGTTGCGATGAGTATATTTCTCTGAGGACAAATAAGTGCATGCCCAGGCTAAAATAATTCAACATACACTATGAAAGTCTCCATGAAACACTAGAATAAAACGCATTACAACAAGGTTAATCCACTTTGTACCAAGGGTGAAAGTTATGGGATAGCCTACAATAACCTGGGCCGGATCGGATGCTGCGCAACTGCGAATGTTTAGCGCTGAGCGAATCAAATGATGAATTTCTTGACTTGCTAGTGGTCATCGGTCATCCATCGTGAGTGATTGACCCTCGCTCCTGAGGGGGCAGTACAATGTGCCATATATCAGCCAGAGTGACACAATGATCCAAAGTCTCTCGCCACACTGGGCAATGAAACAATGCCTCGGTACTCGGGTCTTCTTAAAAGTCCGAGTTCTCGGTAGAGGAGCTAGAGAACAAGGTCGGAATAATAATGGGGAAAAGACGGGGCTGGTCATATTCAGAGATTCTAGCTTTCGTTGATTCTCCCCGTGATTCTCGTATTCAAAATGTCTCAATGCTCTTCACTGCCATATATTATAGATAAGTGAGTAGAGTGAGGAGATTCTACCTTGGAAGGACATACAAATTGCACATATCCCAACTTGTTCCTGGACCTGCACTTGGAAACATCCCCGAATACGACACCAGCGACGTGCCAGACCCTGGAGAGATCTGGTTACCAGTAGAAGGTCCTCATATCTTGTTGTTTCAGATCACCGGTGTTTCTTTGCCAGTAGCTCGTCTGCCTAACCTTGAGTTATCTGAGCGTACTAAGAACGCATAAGAGCTGCGTGGGCAAACAGTGCCACTGAGTGACTGAGTGACTGCCACTCCGGCACACAAAGTCCGGGTTGTAAACAGCGACAAACAGCTTTTCCGAGTTCCAACCCCTTGGTGCTGGCTAATCCACGGATGGTTATGTCCTTCGCCGATCTCAACTCTAGGAGACAATCGAAAGGCTCCAAATCGTATGTATCTGCGTTGAGTGAACTTGCTACGTCGATGCCCATACAGTCTTCACCCCAAGTTTCAACGCCTCCGCTCCGGAATGACGTGCTCGTGGACACTCAGGGCCTCTATCCGCAGCTTCCTCTGGCTCTTGAGATTCGAAAGACAGATGGTTCTGGGAGGGGTTTTTGGGCCAAGGAGCGTTTTAAACCTGGTAGGCACGTTTTCGCGTCTCGGGCGAATTTGTTGACATGTCGTGTGCTGCCTCCCAGGCTCCGCCGTCCTTTCGATAACAGGCCATGTTTTCGTCATCTCCAATCAATATCTCGACTCACATTGCTCTTCTTGCGCAAAGGCTACATCAGCAGACGCTCTCAAGCGATGTTCTGGGTGTGGGACCGTGAGGTATTGTGATGCCGTGAGTTCTGCAATCTTTTTCAATCCAATGTCACTTATTCACTCTCATCAGAGCTGTCAAAAGGCAGACTGGAGTTTGCATAAGCTTGAGTGCAGTGCGCTCAAGAGATGGGCTGAGATAGCACCATCCGCTGAGCTAGGTATTCCAAATGATGCTGTCCGGTGTCTAGGCCGCATTTTATGGCGGATGAAGTCAAAAGGTCTGGACAGTGGATGGGTTGGTCGCTTTTTGGATCTTTTCATTTCCTGAAATTTACGTGCATTTTCAGTCGAAAGAAATCCAGGCAATGCAATTTCGTGCGTGCTGCGTCTCGCCTTATTTCTTCCGCCGACGGCTGACTGGAGTTTACTCAGATAAAGTAGCATTGCAACAACATGTCTCTGTCGAGGCTCACACGCATTTAGCACATTCAGTCGTTAGATACCTTGGCCTGACAGCTCCCTCTGATCTCGAGGAGTATGGTATCGTGTCTGTTGGAGATCTTGTCAACATGATCTCGAGAGTAAGGCTATATATCTGACCCTTCCCGTCGCTGACACACCCCACTAGCTCATAACCAACACGGTAGCCCTGTCGTCGCCCTCACTGACCCCCATTGGTGCTGCCGTATCACCGCTGGCTGCACTCGCGAATCATTCGTGCGTTCCCAACGCGGCCATTGTCTTTCCCCGCAGCAGTAAGGCAAAATCGAAGGAACCGATCATGAATATCATCGCCCTACGAGACATTGCACCCTCAGAAGAGGTAGCTTGCCACCAGATCTAGACTTCTCAAAGGAACTCAAATTCCTTACCTAGATTTCAATCGCTTACATCGACACGACACTGCCCAAGTTACAAAGGCAAAGGGCACTCCTTGAAACCTACAATTTCACTTGTCAGTGTGCGTTATGTATGCAAGTCACTGACGTTGTCGACCCACGAGAAGCCGTCTTGTGCCCCAAATTATGCGGTGGCGCTTGTCATCTTCCAACCGAGGGTTCGTATTTACGGATGGCTCTGAGCACATATTCTTTGTCTGACTATATGACAGGAGCTCCGATTTCGCAATGTTCAGCATGCAGAGCGGAAATCAACGACCCCCATGCTGTTATCGATGCCATTCGAATTGGACAGGAGGCCCTGGATAAAGCAACACGCCTCCAGTTAAGTGGTATGGTTTCGACTCTTTTGTCACCCCCCCATATTCACGACTGCCATTTCGTAGACCCCAACAAAGCCAAGCAGCTGACAACCAATCTGATTCCGATCCTCGCGTCTGCTGGTCTACCTCCCTCGTCTCATCCTTTACTTGCGCTGCTCAAGCTCCACCAGTCGTTGCTAGTTTCCTCATTCACCGACCCAATCTCACAAGATGTCTTGGACGAGAGCATTCGAACTGCGGATAAGCACGTCGCTGGGCTGTCCATTGTGCTTTATCCCGGGCATCCTGTACGCGGCATAGCCCTAGCCGAGCTGGGCAAGCTACTCGCAGTGGATGAACCATTCCCGTCGACGCCACCTCGTACGACGCCTTTTCCACCGAGTGGTCCGCAGAGGCTGAGACTCGCCTATGAGACGCTATTGAAGGCTAGGAACGAGTTGTTGATCGGGTTTGGCCAGGAAAACGAAGGGGGCGAGGTGTGTCACGAGGTGAGGGAGAGCGTAGTGGCGCTGGAAAAGGAGTTGGGGGTGTGGACGACTGGTGTACGGAACGCGCTGGAAGACGGAGCTCTGCGACCGAACGGTAAGCGTTGAGAATCATGGTATTAGAATCTTGTGTATTCGTGCTGAATGAAATGCTGTACTTGTCATGCCCATCGAGGCATAGTGTAATCGAAGACCAAGGTTCCTCCGCCGCTTCTGCCAATCTGCTGTCCCCGGAGTAGCGCATTAAGTACAAGAGTTACGTCATATCCTGGTTCCATTCTTGGTCCGAGCCGCCTCTCGGCTCGGGTGCGACTCGGCTGTGTGGTAGGCATTATGTAAATATGATGTTCCCGCAAGATAGTACTTGGGAGCAAGATCCCACCGTTACGGGAGAACGAAGCCAATGCAAGTTCATGCCGCTGACAACTACTCAGAAACAATCACGTATATCCTCCATTCATCGTTTAACCCCCTCCGAAGGCGTGTACAGTGCTGGCTTAGCGCTTTTCATTCTGAATCACTGCAAGTCAGGCCTCTAGACTCCGACTTCAACATGTGTCAGCCACTGCCGGGGTACCGTAACGCTTCAGGCTATAAAGACCATACTGATTCTAAATGAACATATCGCGTACTTCTCCACTCCAGAGAGCCTGAGATGGAGTGGTCTACACGTGCTCGGCTCGCGGTGCTAGTGTTCATTACGTTTACCCTCGATAGAATGCTCCGAAATCGTATCCAGAGGAAAGGGAAACCTCTTCCTCCTGGCCCTACACCACTGCCATTCTTAGGTAGTGCACTTGCTGTCAACACCCAGGAGCTATGGTTGACGTTTGCAAAATGGCGGGTAAAGTATGGTGAGTGTAGGCGACCACGTAACACAAAATTGCGATACAGGCAACTGACTCGGAGTCCTTCTAGGCGATATAATGTATATCAGACTGGTCGATACCGTCTACATCGTCCTGAGCTGCACTTCCCTTGCCACAGAACTACTGGACCGACGATCAGAGATATACTCGGATCGACCTTCCATCACAATGGCTATCGCTCCGTGAGTCACATGCTATCAGAAGGGGCGAGTGAATGATCGCTCTCCCCCTAGGTATTTTGATTTCTATTTTGCCTTGGCGAGGTATGGTGAGAAATGGAGAGCATACCGGCGGATATTCCAACAGACATTCCGTGCTAACGCTGCTCTTCGCTTTCGCCCAATGCAACTAAGAAGAGCTCGCGAATTGGTTTCGAACATAATCGCTGATCCTACCGAGTATCCGGACCACTTTTTGACGTGAGCACGTCATTAGATGGACTCTCGAGGCCAGTTCTGATTTCAAAGCCACGGCAACAGATTTTCCGCCGCAGTGCTCCTATCTGCAACCTATGACTACCAGTCCAGCCCTCGAAATGACCCTATGGTGTCGATTGTCGACAGGTTTCTTCATTTGGGTGCGTCGGGTGTAGCACCTTTGAGAGTATTTATTATCAGGGCGTTCCCCTTCTGTAAGTTCCTATCACTCGATGAACAAAATTATTAACCGCTCACAAAGTTCCCCACTCAAGTATTGTACGTACCTGATTGGTTCCCGGGATCATGGATCAAGCGTGCTGTGCGAGAGACGTACGTATGGAGAAATAAAATGGTCGAAACACCATACCAAGACGTCAAGGAGCGCATGGTAAGCTCAAGGCTTGGGAAAGCAATATATTATGATCATGCCATTGCAGCAACACCATATCGACACTTCGATGTTATCGGATCATATCAATCGCATGGAGGGACTAAATCAATCTCATCGTCTTGAACACGACACGGCCTTCAAGCACGTGGCTGCCTCTGGCCTCAATGGTAGGACCTGGTAGATCGGTTCAAGTAGCATCACTTCTTACCGATTTTTTGCACAGGGGGCACGAATACCGTTGGTATCAGCTTCGTAACATGGATACACAACTAATAAAACTCATAGACCGTGTCGACACTGATGGTATTCACGCTGGCAATGGTTGAAAACCCATGGGTATGGAAACGCGCTCAAGCAGAGATTGACAACGTTGTAGGCCCCAACCGACTCCCCGAGTTCGAAGACAGGGTGTCTTTGCCTTACGTGGACGCAATAATTCGGGAAGTATTAAGGTGGAGACCAGTTTTGCCACTAGGTAGAATTCGAGCTTCACTTGCCGTTCAGCATTTCTGATTGTTCATTAGGTGGGATGCATTGCGTCACGCAAAATGACATGTTCAAGGGTTACTTTATTCCCAGCGGTACGTCCTTCAATGTGCACGTTGTTCACTCCTATTCATAAATGTTGACAGGAGCTGTCGTCCTTTTAAATGTCTGGTATGCCTATGCTCTGAGTCATGCCCATCACAAGTCCGAGTCATTTTCTCCCTCTCATTCTCATAGGGCGATATCACGCGACGAGTCTCGCTATCCCGATGCAGATAAATTCATCCCTGATAGATTCTTGAAGGCCGACGGGAAACTGACAGACGATGATCCCAGGGACTTTGTGTTTGGATTCGGCAAGCGAATATGTCCAGGTCTGCCGCTCTATCCGGGCGCGAACCATCAACTCACGCGCGATGTGCTCTTTTCATCAGGCCGTTATCTTGCGGATGCATCTCTGTGGAGCGCTGTTGTGACGATGTTGGCTACATTAGATTTCAATCCAGCAAAAGATGCGGACGGCAATCCCATCCAGTTCACTCCGACCTTCACACAAAACGGCATTAGCGAGTGTGTCTTATGTATACTCCTTGGTGTGAATCCTTTACTGAACGATTTTAGGTCCCCTGACCCTTTCCCTTGTGTGCTCAGTCCTCGCCCAAATGCCTGCGAGCTATTTGATTATGTTCTTCCAGCCTGAGAGTGATGTGTTTAGATTATCAGTCAGACCTCAGATACCACTTCTGATTATATTGCCTGGGATGATGTGCACTCAATCAATGAGACACCTAAAATTTGTTCCGCAGTGTGCATACTACGAATCAATGATATGATACAAGTGGGAACATCTGGGTTCAATTCCCAGTCTAACTGGACTTTAGCAATTACAAGGACCTACCACCCAACCAGGTCACACCTGAGCCAAGAGGCAGCTCGGACCAAGATGGAACCAAGATATGACATAAGTTCTTGTCCTTAATGCACTGTTCTGGTGTCAGTAAATTAGTAGAATCGGCGGAGGAACCTAGAGCTTTCGCTGAAGATAGGTCTGTCATCCAATTTTTGGGTCCCCATGCTAAGGGTGCAGTGGTGATTACCCGAAGCTAGTGGCGAACCTTGGTCTTCCATTACGCTCCTATGAGCATGACAGGTACAGCATTTCATTCAGCACGAAACACAGGGTTCTGATACCAAGATTCTCAACGCTTACCGTTCGGTCGCAGAGCTCCGTCTTCCAGCGCGTTCCGTACACCAGCTGTCCACACCCCCAACTCCTTTTCCAGCGCCACTACGCTCTCCCTCACCTCGTGACACACCTCGCCCCCTTCGTTTTCCTGGCCAAACCCGATTAACAACTCGTTCCTAGCCTTCAATAGCGTCTCATAGGTGAGTTTCAGCCTCTGCGTACCACTCGGTGGAAAAGGCGTCGTACGAGGTGGCGTCGACGGGAATGGTTCATCCACTGCGAGCAGCTTTCCCAGCTCGGCGAGGACTATGCCACATATAGGATGCCCGGCATAAGGCACAGCGGACAGTCCAAGACATCTTGTGAGATTGGGTGGGTGAATGAGGAAACTAGCAACGACTGGTGGAGGTTGAGCAGCGCAAATAAAGGATGAGATGAGGGAGGTAGACCGGCAGACACGAGGATTGGAATCAGATTGGTTGTCAGCTGCTCGGCTTTGTTGGAGTTTACGAAATAGCGGGCGAACCCTGGGGGATGACAAAATAATCCATGAGAAGCTATACTACTTAACTGGAGGCGTGTTGCTTTATCCAGGGCTTCCTGTCCAATTCGAATGGCATCGATGACAGCATGGGGGTCGTTAATTGCCACCCTGCATGCTGAACATTGCGAAATCAGGGATTCTGTCATACAGTCAGACAAAGAATATGTATGTGTTCAGAGCCATCCGTAAATACGAACCCTCGGTTGGAAGGTGACAAGCGCCACCGCATAATTTAAGGCACAAGACGGCTTCTCGTGGGTCGACAACATCAGTGACTTGCATACATAACGCGCACTGACAAGTGAAATTGTAGGTTTCAAGGAGTGCCCTTTGCCTTTGCAACTTGGGCAGCGTCGTGTCGATGTAAGCCATTGAAATCTTGGTAAGGAATTTGGGTTCCCTTGAGGAGTCTAGACCTGCTGGCAAGCTACCTCTTCTGAGGCTGCAATGTCTTGCAGGGCGATGATGTTCATGATGGGTTCCTTCGATTTCGCCTTACTACTGCGGGGAAAGACAATGATTGCATTGAAAATGCACGAGTGATTCGTGACTTAGTGTGGCACACAACTTGAACATGTCAACAAATTGACGTGCCTGCCGGGTTTACTGTAAGCACAAGAATTACATCATATCCTGGTTCCATTCTTCGTTCGAGCCGCCCCTCGGCTTGGGTGCGACTCGGCTGGGTGTTGGGCACTAAATATGATGCTCCCGCAAAATAGTATTTGAGATCAAGATCCCACCGTTGCGGGAGAACGAGGCCAATACAAATTTATGCCACTGGCAACTACTCAGAAACAATCATGTATATCCTCCATTCATAGTTTAACCCCTTCCGAAGGCGTGTACCATGCCAGCCCAGCCCTCGGAATGACTCTATGGTGTGGACTACTGATAGGTTTTTTCATATGGGTGCGTCGGGTCTAGCCCCATTGAGAATATTTACTATTATCAGGACATTCCCCTTTTCTGAGCTCTTATTACTCGATGTACAAAACAAATCGCTCACGAAGTTGTATCGTCGAGTCATAGTATGTACACTGTGCTCCAAGAATAAGTTTCAAGCGTATTATTGATTGAATGCACACCATCCCAGGCAACATAATCAGCAGTGGTATCTGAGATCAGACTGATAATCTAAACACATCACTCTCGAGCTGGAAGAACATGATCAAACAGCTCGCAGGCATTTGAGCGGGGACTGAGCACACAAGGGAAAGGGTCAGGGGACCTAAAGTCGTTCAGTGAAGGACTCACACCAAGGAATATACATGCGACATACTCGATAATACCACTTTGCGTAAAGGTCGGAGTGAACTGGATGGGATTGCCGTCCGCATCTCTGGCTGGATTGAAATCTAATGTAGCCAACATCGTCACAACAGCGCTCCACAGAGATGCATCCGCAAGATAACGACCTGGCGAAAAGAGCAGTATCGCACGTGAGTTGATGGTTCGGGCCCAGATAGAGAGGCGGACCTGGACAAATTCGCTTGCCGAATCCAAACACAAAGTCCCTGGGATCATCGTCTGTCAGTTTCCCGTCGGCCTTCAAGAATCTATCAGGGATGAATTTATCTGCATCGGGATAGCGAGACTCGTCGCGTGATATTGACCTATGAAAATGAGAGGGAGAAAATGACTCGGAAATGTGATAGGCATGACTCAGTGCACTGGCATACCAGACATTTAAAAGAACGACGGCTCCTGTCAACATTCATGACTACGAGTGGACAACGTGCACATTGAAGGACGTACCGCTGGGAATAAAGTAACCCTTGAACATGTCATTCTGCGTGACGCAATGCATACCACCTAAAGAACAATTAGAAATGCTGAACGGTAGGTGACAGCTTAAGTTCTACCTAGTGGCAAAACTGGTCTCCACCTTAATACCTCCCGAATTATTGCATCCACGTAAGGCAAGGACACCCTGTCTTCGAACTCGGGGAGTCGGTTGGGGCCTACAACGTTGTCAATCTCTGCTTGAGCGCGTTTCCATACCCATGGGTTTTCAACCATTGCAAGCGCGAATACCATCATTGTCGACACAGTCTATGAGTTTGATTAGTGGTGTATCCTTACTACGAAGCTGATACCAACGGTGTTTGTGCCCCCTGTGCAAAAATTTGGTTAGAAGCGATGCTACTCGAACTGATCCACCGGGTCCTACCATTGAGGCCAGAGGCGGCCGCGTGCTTGAAAGCCATGTTGTGTTCAAGACGACGAGATTGATTTAATCCCTCCATGCGATTGATATGATCCGATAGCATCGAAATATCGACATGGTGTTGCTGCAGCGGCATGATCACAGTATGTTGTTTTCCCAAGCCTTGAGCTTACCATGCGCTCTTTGACGTCTTTGTATGGTGTTTCGACCATTTTGTTTCTCCACACGTACGTCTCTCGCACAGCACGCTTGATCCATGATCCCGGGAACCAATCGGGTACGTACAATACTCGAGTAGAGATCTTTGTGAGCGATTAATTTTATACATCGAGTGATAGGAACTTACAGAATGGGAACGCCCTGATAATAAATACTCTCAAGGGTGCTAGACCCGATGCACCCATACGAAGGAACCTGTCGATATTCCACACCATAGAGTCATTCCGAGGGCTGGGCTGGTGGTCATAGGTTGCAGATAGGAGCACTGCGGCAGAAAATCTATTGCCGTGGCTTTGAAATCAGAACCGGCCCCGAGAGTCCATCCAGTGACGTACTCACGTCAAAAAGTGGTCCGGATACTCGGTAGGATCAGTGATTATGTTAGAAACCAATTCGCGGGCTCTTCTTAGCTGCATTGGGCGAAAGCGAAGAGCAGCGTTAGCACGGAATGTCTGTTGGAATATCCGCCGGCATGCTCTCCACTTCTCACCATACCTCATCAAGGCAAAATTGAAATCATAATACCTAGAGTGATAGTGGTCATTCACTCGCCCTTCTGATAGCATGTGACTCACGGAGCGATAGCCATTATAATGGAAGGTCGATCCGAATATATCTCTGATCGTCGGTCCAGTAGTTCTGTGGCAAGGGAAGTGCAGCTCAGGACGATGTAGTCGGTATCGACCAGTCTGATATACATTATATCGCCTAGAAGGACTCCGAGTCAGTTACCTGTATCGCAATTTTGTGTTACGTGGTCGCCTACACTCACCATACTTTACCCGCCATTCTGCAAACGTCAACCATAGCTGCTGGGCGTTGACAGCAAGTGCACTACCCAAGAATGGCAGTGGTGTAGGGCCAGGAGGAAGAGGTTTCCCTTTCCTCTGGATACGATTTCGAAGTATTCTATCGAGGGTAAACGTAATGAACACTAGCACCGCGAGCCGAGCAGGTGTAGACCACTCCATCTCAGGCTTTCTGGAGTGGAAGAGATGTAAGAGATGGCTTCATTTGTAATCAGTATGATTTTTATAGCCTGAAGCGTTACGGTACCCCGGCAGTGACCGGTATATGTTGAAGTCGGAGTCTAGAGGCCTGACTCGCAGTTGTGAACTCAGAATGAAAGGCGCTAAGCCAGCATTGTACACGTCTTCGGAAGAGGTTAAGCCATGAACGGAGGATATACATGATTGTTTCTGAGTAGTCGTCAGCGGCATAAATTTGTATTGGCCTCGTTATCATATCGTAACGGTGGGACCTTGATCTCAAATCCCATTTTGCGGGACCTTCACAATTAAGCAATGTAATAATATGCTCAATGGGTTCATATAATCTCAGCCTTTCGTCATGTACGCATCGCACACCGGATTTCCTAGCAAGAATTAGACTGTTAACATATGCAAGCAGCCAATGTTGGAAGCACTTAACTGTGTGTGCACTTGGACCGTGGATATGTCAATAAATCCCTAGGCTTCGTACTAGCCAATAAGGGCGTGCTCTCGGGGGTCTTGAAAGTTTCGCTCACAGCCTC
>JBBPTY010000161.1:0-26495 GCA_038094335.1 Tylopilus aff. striatulus | reverse complement strand
CAACTCAGGCGAAGTGATCCGCTCATGCAAATACCGCCTGCTGTGGAATGGCCGAGTCTTCCGAATGATCTCCCTCTTCAGCTTGTTGTGATCGACTCCGGCTGCGGGCTCGACAAACAGTGCCGGCGATGGCCTGCCAGTCCCGACAACGATACAATCTTCAATCAGCTCACCACACGTCGCCCGGATATTCTCTTCAATCGCTCTGAGAATATCCAAGCTTCAGTAAATCCCCAATCTCCGGAATGGAATCGGACGTACTTGGTGTCGCAACGCAAGCTATTTTCGCTCTTGATCCAGTCGTCATTGCGGCCGCAAAAGCTGTACAACCCCGACCGCATTTCCTGGAACAAGTCACCTGTGTGGAAGTGGCCATCTGCACTCCTGAGGGAGGTGTCCGGGCAATCACCAGAGTCGGCCAGGATGACCAGCTCGAGTAATTGTGTTGATGATTGATGTCCAGAAGTAGAGTCGATGGGGACGAATGCGTACGATGAATTAGGGAGGGCGCGCAGGAGTGGAGCGTCGCGGCTGCTGCCACCGATGGAGAGAAGCATGGCGCCACATTCCGTGTTTCCGAAGAGATTCTGGGGACAAGTCAGCGTGAATCACACGGGCAACCGAGTGCCATACCTTGATCTTGAGCTCATTGCGGCAAGCAAACTCCTCGTCTTCACGGTTTAGCGGCAGACCACTGAAGATGATCTCGCTAATACCCCGTAGGTGACCGAGGAGTTTTGGATTTAAGCGGGCATTACGAAGATGGATGGAAAGGAAAGTCGAGAATTGATTTAGGCGGTTAAGATCACAACGGAGAATCATGTCGAGCAGTTCTTCAGAAGAAAAGCTGATTTTAGTTGGCTGGATAGTACATGTTCCGTGTTGCAGGGAACCGATCAGCACTGGGAAGAGAACATCAAGATCGTCATAGGAAAGGAATAGAATTCATACTCACTGAATGTCTGAGCGATGTGGCACATGCTACCCCTATTCAAAGAGGATCAGTAAGGAAAATGACGAATGATCTGCGGCACTGACATCCAGGTGGTTACGTCTTGGCGCTGTGGATCGCGGGGAGCGCAGATGTAGTTGGCCTTTGTCGCTGCACTACTTAGCCATTGCTGGCTGCAAGGCACAAGCTTGGGGCTACCAGACGTAGAGCCACTAGTGTGGAATATGAAGACAGTCTGATCCCCATTCATTGGGGCGAGTGGCGGCAGTGCTTCCGAACATGGGTCCATCCTGTCCTTTTCAATAGCAAGATACGTGGGTAAAGGAAACTGGGAAGTTGCGCGAGTGAAGTCGGCGGCATAAATCAGGGCGCAGGCATTCTGTTTACGGAGGAGCTCAAGGACGACCTCGGGACTCGGAAGGCGTATACTGAAGAGTTGGGGGATATAACCAGCCCTGGAAATGCCGTATATGTGGAGAACATCCTGGTAGGTCATGCCACCGAGCCTGGATGACAGTGAGAAGGAGAGCAAGGAAAAGGAAGATTAGGACGGACCAAAGACCAACGACGGCGTTGTCTAGGATGCCGACGGACTTGAGCAGTCTGCGGTAGTAGCGTGCGGTGTATTCGACGTCTTGTTTGAATTGGCGATATGATATGGGAAGCCAATCATGTACCTGACCGGTGGAGGGATCTGATCGGGGGAGCCTGAAGGCCGGGGCGGACGGGTAGAGTATGGCACTCTGTTCGAGGATGGTTAGATGAGACGAAAACATGGGAGGGGGGATCTGAGGGAGGGTACAGGAAAAGCGAGGAGGGGATTATATACATGCTGCCCACGGATCCAGTTCTTGAGTCAGAGCGCTCCGATACGGAGATAGTGACAAATTTGGCTGAAAGAAGAGGTCGCCAGGCCATCGAGGAGGAGGAATAGCCACCGCAGCGGTGATAGGGCACGCATTGAAACATGTCGCAGGGCACTGCAGTGTTGCTGCAAAGTTAGATCTGTGACGGCAGAGGGGAGGAGACTTGGCGCCGTAAACGGCTATACGGCAACCAGCTGGAACGGAGGAGGAAAAACTTTGTGAGCAAAGCGTTCCACGGAAGTGAAGGCTGACTCGACACTGCTGCACGTTACAGGCAGTGACTAGACCATTCCTGCGAAATGAATATGAACCAGTGCCTTGTCCCTTGTCCCACACCCGCCACTCGCCGACCCTCCGACTGCGCCGGAACTATCGAGCGTCTATCAAGAACGTGGCCACCGCCATCGGTTCGTCTTTGCTCCCGAAACACCACGTGGTACACATATACCGTGGTAATCTCTCTCGGCTACATCCGGTCTCCCTTGCGCGTCCTCCTCCAAGACACTGCACACTCAGCTTGTTGGCACTCTCCCTTCCATCAGGTATGTAAACCATCTCCCGTCGCTTATTCTTGTTTTTAATCCGCCTCAGCCCTGCACGTGACAGCCTCGCCCGTCCCGGCTGTCCATGCTAAGGGCAGTCGCCCATCACGCCAAGCAAGCCTTGCTCGCCCCTGGGAAAACCCGCGAGCATACCCCAACGCTGCCCGTTCCCCTTCATACATCATGTCTCTCCCGCTCACACGCACTGGCTCTCGCACCCCCCAAACATCTCTCTCCGCGTCTCTCGCAAGGCACTTTTTCTGCCCACATTTACCCCCTGTCCCTTTCCCATACACCGCCTCCGGTCCCGTGTACCCCGAACTCGGTCGCCTCTCCCGCCCATTTTCCGTCCGGGATCATCGATACCATCGACGCTCATTCCTTGGCAACCAAAGACCAACGCAAGTCCCTCGTGTCGCATATCAATGCCTCTTTCAATTTACGCCGATACTTCCGACGCAGGGACTCTGCCAGCCGTCTGGCACAGTTCTTAGCATCCACCTCTCGACCATCCCGAGCCCACTCCGTGATGGTCCTCGCCCACGCATTAGGTTGTCGCTTCAAACCCAACCACTTCGAATCTGTCGCCTATCAACTCTCCCTCAAGGAACACTGGTCCTTCATCCCCCCTTTGGTGTCTCTCGCAAGGCACCAGTGCGGCAAAACTACTGCTCGCCTTCTGAACTGGAAAATACGAGCACTCATCGAGTGTCATCTTTTTCGTCCTCTCGCTCACGTGATCGGAGAATTCGCGCAGGACAACGTTCAACCCACTCGGAGAACCTTTCACCTTCTTGTCTCTGGCCATCTCCGCAATCAAGACTTGAACTCCGCCAAGAGATACTTGCAGTTGATGGAAAACGCCGGCTTTCCTGTCGATGCCTCTACCCATGCACTCGTCGCCACCGCATATCGTTCCTTGGGCTTGGATCGTCAGGTCCACGCTCGGGCACTCGACGCCCTGCATCGCGTAGATGGGAAAACCTCCACCCGAGTCCTCAACAGCATTATCCAACATTTCCTCGACATTGGCGACGAATGTGGTGCAGCAGAACACATCAACCGGATGGTGGCCCCTACCACTTACAGGGGCGAAGGAGAGACTGCGCGTCATCAACAAGGTACTACCACAGATGCCGTCGGCGCCCCGTCCTTGTGCACCGATCCTTCCCCTTCAATTGGAAAAACACACACGATCCTCCCGGATGCGACAACTTTCACAATTCTAATCAATTTCTTGACCACCCAACGACAATTCCATCGAATCCACAATGTGCTGAATCGCATGGTCGAAATGGGAGTCGAACCCGATGCCGGCGTTGTAGCTGCTCTTATTCGTACCTGTTGCCTCAGCGGTCGTGACAGCGTGGCCATGAGTTTATTGGCTGCCATGCTCAGGTCTGACGTGGATGCCCGAGGTTTATTCTCCCTTCTCCGTATGAAAAGCGAGCCTCAGCTCCCTATCGACGTGAAGGGTATCGATTTGACTGTGCATGTCCTGAATGCTGCGCTACCCCGAATAATGGAAATCCGCGGGCTGAGTGGTGCGAAATTCATCATTCATATCATGCAGTCCAGGGGTATCCAGTCAAACGCAGCTACCATCGAAGCTTTTCTCAAGTATCTGGACTGTATGGGCTACATGGAAACACGCCATCTGACTCGTGTTCTGCGAAGCATATCGCGAAACGTTCAGGGCCCGACCATCCGGCATCTCAACATCATCCTTCGTAATGCATTGCGCCGAGAGAAGCACGTGGCGCATGGTACTGGATGGGATACCACCGCCGCCAAGTTTTCACCCACAAGGCGATACGCCTTTGCATTCCCGGAAACTCGTAGTATCCTCACTTCCGAAGATTTTGATCCCAGTGGCCACCGCTATGATCCACTGGATCACTCTTCCATTCGTTCCACCATTCTCGCCCTCTCGCACAAAGGAATCAAGAATGATCGGGCTACCTTTGCGATGTGGCTCAAGCATGAAGGCACCGCCGACCCCACTCTGGAAAACGCCAAGTCCGTATTTTGCCACATGGTCGACAAGGGCATGCATCCCAATCGCTACCACTTCATCTCTCTTATGGACGGCTTCGCGCGGGTCGGAGACATGCAGGCTGCTGAGCAGGTCATGCAATCTGCAAAGGCAGCAAGCTTTGAGCCGGATGTGGTCATGTGGACGGTACTCATCTCAGGCTATGGACGCAAGGGAAAGGCTGCACTGGCAATGAAGGCTTTCCGCACGATGGTCGATGCTGGTATCGCCCCTGACGTACCAGCCATTGACGCTCTCGCCCATGCGTATTTTGCCGTGGGAGCATATTCGGTAGCCAGGCGGGTTTTGCTTGAGCTGTGGCCTCGAGTGAAACCATTTCCGAGCGAACTGAAAGATGCGCCTCTCAAACAGCTGGCGCGCATCTTCCGTCAGCTAGGAGATACAGAGGCAGTTAGGAGGAAGTCGCTGACTGTACAGGAACAACGCTCCTTCAACCGGGAGCTTCGCCAGGTTTTGAAGGAGTGGAAGGAGATGTAACCCCGTAAACGTCAGACTGTCCTGTGTAGAAATTATGTGCCAAAGGTGTATAGCCTTTTTGATAATACACATGAGAGCAACGAATGATATATAATCCTCCGGCCTGAGGCCTGAAAGCTGGTCCATGGGAAAATGTCCTACCGCATGTGTGCAAACTTTTGGTCTAGTAACCGCAAGGCTTCCCTCACACCATCCGCGTTGACCTCTCTCACCCTCCGTCGCCCACATTCTACAAGCACGTGTTGTGGAACGAGCTGAGGCGGTGACTCTTGTTGCCTTTGCTTCTCATGGAAGCGCCCGTGAGGGTCCGTGAGTAGCACGGGATAGTCCTCACTCGCCACAGTTGGTTCGTGATGCGAGCGTCGTGCATCACGATCAGGTGTGACAGATCCCGGTGCGGGCGATATGACGACGCGAGATCCAGTGCACTTTGATCTGCGTGCAACTACTTCCGCCAGCAACGATAGGTCCGCAAAGGCTACGTTGGGGTGTGACTTGAGCTGACGCCATGCGTCGTCCGTTGATATGGTTTCAGGCTCTCGAGGTGGAGTTGCAGAGGAGATCAGGGGTGCAATACCACACGAACCGCATTTGCTGATGTCACCGCAACAACCACCGACCAAGATTTTGTCCGTTTGACTGGTTCTCTTGGGGCAGTCGATGCAAGGCGCGGCGGAGTTTACTGTGTGACCAATGGCCTGACAGAATGCCTTGCCAAAGTTGTCATCAGCACAGGCCATACAATTTTCGGGGTCGCCTGAACACTTGGAAGCCTCAACCGGGGTATTCGGGGATATGGGCGCGACCGGGAATACAGAATTTATCTTTGGAGCACCCGATCTACGACGAATAGGCACGGGTGCCTGGAAAGCTGGCAAATTGTCTAGTATGTTCCTTGCGGCCGGAGCATTGATATGAGCGGGCTGGTCCAGGTTGTCACTCTGGAGAGCGAAGGGTTGATGCAATGAAGCACTGTTGACGTTGGATGATAGGATGGACGCCTCTCTGCATACACAAGGTGCGTCTGGACTACACAATATGCAGTTGAATGGGGTGACCGGATCTCGACTATCCAAAGTATTGGTTGTCTCGTTCGGAGCCGGGAAAGAAAAGATGTCATTGATTGGGGGTGGTATGGGAAATACAGTATGCTGGGAACGACTCTCTCGTCCTCCTGGAGAGAAAGTGCCAGTGCGAGGGTTGATGCCGGGGGAGGACACCAAGGATGACGACGACGATGAGAAGGGGGATGGGAGAGCAGGTGAGAGAGACTCTAGCTGGTCTTCGTCAACCCTGGCCCGCTTCTGGATGGGGCTGTCGGCTGGAAGGAAGCTGGGGGAAGAAGTCAAGGCATCGTCGTTGTGCGACCGCTTCCTGTCCTTGTCCGATGTTCCGTCGCGCTCCTGTTCCAATCGCGTGATTTTATCCCGAAGTGTCTGATTTTCCTTGCGAAGTTCTTCGTTTTCCTCCTTCATCTTCTTGGCGATGTTCTGAAGAGCAATGTTGCGCTCAATTTCTCCCTGCTCATAGGAATGCAGACGAGCTTGGAGTTCGACGAGTTGACTCTGCTTGCGTTCTCGAAAAGCGCGCTGTGCAGCTCTGTATGATACAAGTCAGTACTAGGTGGGCATATGAGACGCTAAGGGCGTCTTGCCTGTTCTGCACACGTCTACTCGCAGATGAAATCTCGTCCTGGGACGAAGGTCAGTCATTACCGAGCGTCGGACACGGAAGGACGCACGAAATGATCTGTAGTATCAACTGAGCTAGTGCTGGGCTCTTTCTTCGGCTTTCGGCCGGGCTTTGGTTTCGCGGGAACGACCCATTCCTTTGAGGCTGCAGGAGTATGAATCACGCAATCAAGGTTAATAGAGTTGACTATATGCGTACGTTGTGCCCATAAGGTGGAGGAGGCGGAGGCTGTCTGGGCAGGGGACAGCTCGACTGGAGACATGACCGTGGCGTGCTGATTAGATACAAGCGTTGATCGTAGTCATGGGCGTTCCATTGGCACAGCCACACATCCTACTTAGTCCACTAGTACCTCTACCTGTTCAATTAGCTCGTCAATCCACTCCTCGATCTCCTCCTTAGCCTCTTCCCCTTCAACACGGTCCTGGTGCCCCCTGCCACGCTTCTCATCTGCGACATCTCTCTTGCACCGTGCCCGCCATGCATTCCATTCGTCCACTAGCCGCTTGCGATGTGCAATCAATTCGGCGCTCACGTTGCTTTCTTCTGTCGCGTCTTCTTCGTCAAATGAACGACTGTACTCTTTCAGATTTCGACGGATTTGTCGTTGGTGCTCCCTGGTCAGCAGCGTTCGTGGACGAGGTCGCCATATGAACTGCTTGAACCGATCCAGGATATGCTTCTCAAGCTCTTGCCCGCGGAAATCCCAGATCGCGTACCCGTTTTCGAGCTAATACTCAGTCAGTAACAACAAGCACCCATCCATCACACACCATACCGTATGTCTCCATGCGCTTGCACTTGTCGCCAGGAACCTTCCGCTCGGGTCCCATTCCACGTCGGTAACTCCATAGTGGTCCGCTGATCCGAGATACTGGATCCCGGTACCCCACTCCGTCGTCTGGCCTTCTCTGCGGTCTTCGCTGCTAAAATCAAGATCCCAAAACTCGAGCTCAGACTTGGTAGACGAGCCCACAGTGGCAAGTACTACGTGTCGTCCTCTCGGTGACCATCGGATAGTGTTGCTCGTCCGAGCTGTAAGTGTACCTGATATTGTATATTAGCGATGTCAAGCAGCGCACAGCACTACAAATCATACGTAGAAGCCTAAAATCATTCTTAGTGCGATCGAGTTGGTAAAAGCTGATATCAGTCTTGATGGTGATGCCCGGACCCGGATTGCCGAGATTCGGGTCACTGCTGGAAACGATAGCAAATCGCTCGCCTTTGGGTTCCCATGAAAAGTCTGTTACCGTGTCTGGATGATATTCAGTCAGTACAATAAACACTCTGGGAGAGTGAATCAACCTTTGAGCTCTACCACCTCCACCGGAAAGTCTTTTTCACGGACTCGAAAAATTTCCAGGTTGCAAAAGATCGACTTCTTTGTTTTTGTGTGACGATCGACTTTGACACACAAGAAGTCACCGTGGTTTTGCCAGTAGAGTTTACACTAGTAAAATTTCACTCAAATTGACATTCTACTCAATGGATGAGAGACCTACCTCTGTGACATTAAACAAATTTTTTTGTCGAAGGATTTGCCTACTGGGAAACTCCAAAAGGGTAACCCTCGCAGGTTGATTGGCCACCTCGGGCGTCCAGTATGCCAGCATATTTTCCCTGGCCTTCTTCGTTGGCTTGTCTGTTTTGGCGGCCTTTTCGTTGTCGTCCCTGTCCTTATCGCCATGAGGACACCATTCAAAGTCAACAACACCCTCAATCTTCAAGCTTTTCTTGTCGTGAAGACCCATACTAGGGAGTTCGTACACGCTAATTTGCTGACCCGGTGTTACTCGTGCGACATACTTGTCGTCAGCACTCCATTTGAGAGCAGGCCACTGCATCTGTTTTTTGACCGAAGGGTCTTCACTTTCAGAGAGAGATGTAGGGAAAGTCCGCAATAGGTGACCGGATTTGACATCCCAGACAGCAATGTTGTTGCCTTCGTCTTCCGGTGAAAAGTACTCGGGACCCTGAGGGAGTGTCGGAGACACTGTGATAGGATCATGCGACCATGTAACCAGATAATTTTCACAAGGGGAGAAATCGATCAGCTTGACAAATGGGTGAGCGAATCGTTGCTGAGGCTCCCAAGAAGGACCGCCCCATAGACGAACACCCTGACGGAAGAGAGTTGCGAAGTATGTGCCGAGGGGGGACCACGAAGCATAGAGCTCGGTCCAATTCTGAGGGGAAATGTTAGTAATGTCTAGTGTTTCAGGTGTAAGGCAAACCTTTTTAGAGTATGCGACTTCGCATTGAGAGGGTTTCCCATGCCAATGTATCTCTACATCATCCCCGCGGTAGGTAACGTACTGATCACGCCCTTGCGGGTCGGCAAGCCAAGCGCGAAGGTGCTCCTACGCCGAACATCAATACAAAAGTGGAGACAACATTGTATTCACAAACTTTTGGGTGAAATTCCTCAACCTTCGGTTCAACGTATGTTTCGTCCAAATTCGCAAATTGTTCGATATCGGTAAACCGATTGACAAGAAAGGTATGCCTTGCATCAAAAGGATGACCATGCATAGTGTTGATCGCATATGTTGCCGCATCGGCGCTGCCTGCATCGACGAAGATGTAGCTAAAGGGTGGGGAGTGAGTGAACACTGGTCCCGCAAGACGATGTTGTATACCCTTTGCTTTTGCCTGAAGCGTTGTCCCAGGGGACGAAGATATTTTCAGGCTTCAGAGCCGCACCCTTTTTTGTAAATTCCTTGGAGATTTTCGTCATCAATCTTTCGAGTTTCGACTTGTCGATGATTGGTACGCCATCCACAACGATGACGTTGTCCAGACCATCATCAAGGGCGACTTGATATCTGGGAGTTGATCAGGAATACTGCAACGTACAAGCCGACAATAAGGCCTACTTTGCCTCGATATCTGAGAAGTCGAGTTCGTCGTCGAGACTGAGATGTGAAGTTCCGTTTGGGACAGCCATCAAGCTGGTATTCGATGAGTATGAGGTCGGACGACTGACTTGCAGTATTATTTTTTTTTCGTGACATTAGGGTTAGGGTTTGCTTGACATTTCCAACGAACGTGTACCAGCTCACCGGGCCGTTGCCATCGCCGGTGATGCGCTCTGCGGATACGTATGGCCTTCAGGAACAACAGCTCAAGTTTGGTTTGCTCTGCTCCAACGCTACCCTCAGTTCCCGGTGTAGCTCACCTTCCCGTCAAAGGCAGTGGTGACTCCTAGGGTTGAGCACAGTGACGTGACCGAAGACGCCGGTTGCAGTTCGAGGTATGTGCCTTTGAATGACCGCTGGGCATCGCCGCACGGGGCTACGTATCATGCGGCTCGATGCCAATTTAGTGCTCATCATTTTTGAATACGCCACGTGCGTTGTTGTATAAAACCACACAACAGTACACCCTCTGTTCTCTTCCCAGACAGTCGCGAACTTGGCCCTCCTATCAAACATTCCTCTCATGTTGGTTGAGAAGGACGCCGATTTCCCCGGGGGGGACAAGATTACCAGTGGTGCTCGGAACCTCTCTGCCAACGCTTACGAGACCGATCTCAAAGCGAGTGCCCATAAACTCAATGACAGGGAGTCCCTCAGCGCTTGGCTTACCATCCTGGCAGCCGGATTTGGTTTGATCAGTGACGGATGTAATTTTCATCTCCAATTCTTGTTCTACAACCGTCTGATTGGTTGTGCTTTAGATCAGAACAACTTAATGACCATGGCAAACGTGGGTTTCTTTTCGACCACCCTGTCGCCGGTGCTGCACAGCTCCCGTAGGTTGTCTTCAAGAAATTATACCCCAAGGATTACACGTCGGCTCTCTCTACCCAGGTGTCAAATGCCCTTCTCATTGGTCCGTGTGTATGATCTTCTCTTGGCTTTATCTAACTCAAATTTGAATTAGGCGCTATTATCGGGCAAATTCTTGTTGGCCTGGTTTGTGACAGAATAGGTCGTAAAGCTGCCCTGGTGGGCACTACACTACTCATCGTTATCGGAGCCACGCTTGGAACTGCTGCACACGGCGCCAACGGAAGCGTACTTGGCTTCTTTTGGTTCTTGACAATTGCTCGAGGGATCACCGGTGTAGTAAGTAGTCCCCGCACGTGCCAATCGCTGTCACTAATTCATGCAGGGTGTCGGTGGGGAATACCCTGCCTCATCGACGAGTGCGAGCGAAGCAGCGAATGAGAAATCTATCAAGGATCGCGGTCCAGGTGTGTCTGCAAGACCCGTCCCACCGTTAGACTTCACTCAACTTCTTTCCCTAGTCTTTATTATGGTCACCAATTTCGTTCTTTCGGTAAAGTCCTGCGCTTCATGTTGTCAAATCTCTCACAGATCGCAATTCAAATAAGTTCGGTGGTCCATTGGCCGTTTCGGTGTTTTTGATCGTTCTCTCAGCGGCCGGGGAGCAACATCTTCAGACTGTATGGCGGGTTTGCTTCGGAATAGGCATCCTGCTGCCTTTGACTGTGCTCGTCTTCCGTCTGCGAATGTTGAGCTCCAAGCTTTATCGAAAGGGTGCTATCAAGCGTAATACATATCGTCGCCGTGATCGAGACCACTGCTGACGTTTTGGCTAGATCATGTTCCATATTGGCTCGTACTGAAGTACTATTGGCGGGCACTAATTGGTACCTGTGGGGCATGGTATGAGCTAGGATTCCATTAACCAAGCAACGTCTTATATGTACTCAGGTTCCTTTACGACTTTGTAAGCGTCCACTCTTCAGCTCGTGGACATTTCAGCGACATGTACACCGCTTAGGTCACGTTCCCCAACGGTGTTTTCTCTGGGACGATCATTTCTAGCGTGATCCACAACGGGGATATCAAGCTAACTGCCGAATGGCAACTTCTACTAGGAGCAATAGCTCTGCCTGGCGTCTTCGTCGGTGCCTTGCTCTGTAATCGAATAGGAAGAAGAAATACCGTAGGTACTGCATCATAGTACAAGCGTAGTGATTTTATCATCCCTTCAGATGATCTTGGGATTTTCCGGCTATCTAGTCTTTGTAAGTGTCTTGCTTGCTAGCCAGTTTGGCATTACAGTGAGGCTCTGGTTATCTCTTAGGGCCTGATAATCGGCTGTGCATACAATCAAATCACGAACATTATACCTCTATTCGTGGTCTTGTGAGTCAGATAGGCAACGTATGGTGTTTAGCTGAACATGGCAATCTTCAGTTATGGGTTGATGCAATCATTTGGCAACTTGGTACGTGGCATTTAAACCTGTTTTTTATGTGCTCATGCAAGTACAGGGACCGGGTGACATGTTAGGCCTGACGAGTTCTGAGTAAGTGCGCTATTACGTACATCTTGTTTCAAGCTTGCCACATACTCTGCGCAGGTCATATGCGACTCCCGTACGGTACGTCACCACACGACTATGCAGCTAGCTGCTCTCACACCCTCCAGTGGTACATGCTATGGCATTTCTGCAGCCATTGGGAAAACTGGGGCCGCTGTTGGCACTCAAGCGTTCACGCCCATCCAGAATAACCTCGGAAAGCGGTATGAGTAATTTCTGTCCTACAGACCCGGCTGACGCAACGACCAAGTTGGACTTTTATCATTGCCGCCATTTGTGGTATCACAGGAGTGCTGGTGACATACTTTTTCGTTCCTGATATGACAGGTGTCGACCTCGCTGACGAAGACGCTAAATTCGTGAAATACCTCACGGACAATGGCTGGGAGGGTGAGATTGGAGAGGATGATGATAAGGGTCTGATTGTTGCGGATTCGTCGGAGGAGGGCAAACTTTGATAAGGCAAGGTCCTGCAGGAACTGAGCTTCAGTAGAATCCAATTTTTGGTCAGATGCGAATTTGCTTGTAACTTTTTGAAAGTTTGGTAATCCAACTATTCCCGAATTCAGTCCTGAGCGAAAATTAAATAATTAATTAGCGCGCCCAGCGCGAGAAAAAAAATCACACCATCACGTTGTCACGTCATTAGCACAAACACCGAACAATATGCAAACGTGTAGCATTTGAGCAACGCATAAGGTAAGTCTCATAAGTCTAATTCAAAGTCCGACAAATCCAAGTCGGACTGCCTCAGGAACTTGTTGAACTCAAACCCCTCAAGTGAATGTCCGCGCAGATTCTTTGGCGTAGCCTTGCAGCGCGTCGTTCACCCTGCGGTTTGTGTCAGTTTGCTCGTCGTACTAGGGCGTACTATTCGCAGTCCGTGGCTAGTCGTCTCCAAGATCCCGACTACTCAGTTTCTGCTAGTACGAGTACAAGAACGCAAACTGCAACATGGACAGACTCTTCCGATTCTCGCCACGCAATTGCAGACGCAAGAAACACGTTGGACCCGACCCCGCTAGATCGTTACCTTGCGTCTATCAAAGCAGCTGACTTGGAGCCGACATTAGATGACATCGAACGGTGTAAACCAGAGAGCTTTTCAGACCCGGACTCAGCTCGCTATACCACAGAGTACACGGCATCGCTGGTAATGCTTTGTCGGTCTTTCAGCAAGGATCAGCTTCGCCGTTTTACGGAACTCTACAAGCTCGACTCGATATGGACCCGCTCGTCACGCAGGAAGACTGAATATGCAGAGTCGATAATAGAGAAGGCGTGGGGTTGGCCATCTTTGAAAGAGATAGAAAGAAAGCGGCGAGATATGACCGAGGTACTTGTAAAGTGTCAGTCATTTCCTTGCATGCGATACCCCCTTGACCGAATTCTATTTTAGCGTTCACTGTTACACCCGGTCAGCTGTTCTTGATAATGGGAAGAGGTGCGGAATATGACTTCCTGTGATGGCGTACTGATATTTTCCGAAAGATGGTGCGGACCTGCTACAATTATCGACGCAATATGATGCGCGTATTTCATTGACAACAAATCCACTCGCTCTACGTGTCGAGGGTCTACGGGGCTCTTTAAAACGATTGACAGAGTTTATCAGCTCATTGAAGAAGGTACAATCACCACTCCTCATTTTCACACATCCCTCAGACTGCCTCCTAGGGAATAATTGACGAGATATTTGAACTTCCAACTGGTCGTCCCATCCGGCCGGATCTATTGCAATGCTTGTCCCGGTTATCCGGTGCGTATGTTGAGAATCATGGCCACAGGGGCAAAGTTTGTACTCTGGATCCAAAGCTTGTAAGCTGTACTCATGCTCATTCACTCAGATTCGCATGTGTGCCAAGCATCCCGGTGATATTATCGTCGCCAAACAGATGGCGCTTCGCGCTTCACTGGAGGTCAGTGTCTTTTCAGCACTCATACGAACTCAAGACACAACGCACTCCTAGTTTGGAACACGGGAGCGCGTCACTTGTTTCGATCCACCGGACAAAATAAGGGACTCCCCCGTTGAAATCTCTGAGCCACGTCGATATTCTTTATATCCTTTCGTCACTCCTGCCTCCCTCCCGTGGACAATGTACCCGGGCGGTGCATTCCGACTGCGCCGGGTTGCGGACTGGCTGGGTGTGGGCTCGTGTGAAGATATAGCGTCTACTGGCGGACTGGCCGACAATCCACATCGCTTGCTGAACCTTGACCAGTCAGTACACTGCTCTGATATTATTGACATGGCTAATTCCACCCTTTAGGAGCAGAGAGGAGCTCAGTCACCTTGTTTGCCCGACAATATTCGAAAGCGCCTCGTATGACCAGAGAACTATCACGGCTTCGTATGCGTGATTATCCTTTTCTTCATATCGGCGCTGAATTGTCTTCAGGCTCGGTCATGTCTTATTGTCGTCGGGTGGTAGTTCACGGGCTACAATATTTTCCCCGTTGAATGGTACATTCGCTCTTCCCGACATCCTTAAATGGATCCAGACTTCCGGTACACTTTTGACTTTTGTTCCGAGGTTGGTGATATTTGGCAAGTATTCGGGTGACTAACGTCTCCGTTTGTGTAGTATTCCACCTGCCATGATGAAAGCCATCGGCAGAAAACAAAGAGTTTTACATCAACTAATCTACAAGACTTTGCCGCAAGTCGCTGCCCAGGCCCCAACACAACCCCAACACATCCTGAAATTCGAAGTGGAGTTCTCTGACGTAGCCCACATCGACATTCAAACAACTCAAGGAGCTCAAAACCAGTCGACGCACGACATGTTTTTATCTGACGAATCTGATTCAAATACAAACCACGCGTCATCACTGGACACTCTTCATGAAGTGTCGAACAATCCAAGTTGCCGAGTGGGTAAGGAAACATTTGTCACTATATTGCTCCCAGACCGGTCGGTATTCCAGCCTTGGATAGTTGCCTTGCTGATGTTTTGTTGTCCAGGCCTGTCGATCTACAGCTCTGTATTTTCGACTGGGACGGTGTTACCTTGGCACAGCAGCCACAATCTCTTCGAGAGTACGCCGAAAAGCTCTGCCATTCGTACGTCAATACCACCTCGTGGAAATTGCGATGATGAGCCTCTTTGTAGAAACACAGCCCGCCTTCCACAACCTGATCCACCAACCACAATCAGTTACGACGGAAGGACATATTACCTCTACAACAACTTGAGCTTGCGTCGAAGTACTAATTCGAGCCCGTCCTCGACCTTCTGCAGTGATTACAATACGGAGAGCTCGACGGAAGTCTGTATCGAGAGCGTAGTGGATCGCCAGAGTACCCAGAAAGCAGAACTTTGCCAGGTCAGTCTCCGCTCACCGATAGTTAGCTAGTAGGCTTGACTGCTTTTAGGTCAAATTTAATGGCACTACCAATGGACCAGGCTGGACGGGATTTCTCACAGCATGCGATCAACTCAGTGCAACATCTTTACAATCACAGACCAACGATAAACCGCAAACGCTTTCTTTCGAGAAATGATATCTTACTCCTAACCCAGACCAGCTATGCTTGTGTTGCGATAGGATAACATAGTGAAGAATTGAGGAGTCAGGCCTTCAGGATAACTGTGTGGCCGGACCCCAGTCACCTGCGTCTACAACTGTTTCCTTTCGCCCTTTCCTTGCGTTTTTTAGCTCGCACCTATGAAAAGTAATCAGGCTTTGGCCCTATAACCGACTGTCGTTCCGTACCTCTTTTTTCATCCGAGCATCTACCATGGTATAGCGACCTTTGACACCCTTGGGTCGTCCTTTGATACCTTTGTGGGCGCCTTTTGCAACTACTAGTTTGACCTCTTTTTTCTTCCCCTTCGCGGTGCCTTTGCGCATAAGTTTTTCGATCTGTTGAGCCTTTTCGCGTTCCGACATATCCGAGGTTGCATTCACGCCTTCAGCCTTCTTCATAGCCTTTTCTAGGCGTTGAGCGGCCCGCAATTTCTTGCGACCCTTGGCTTCTGCGATTTTCTTGATTGGGCGGGCGTCCAGTGCGCGCTGGCGGGCTCTCAATGCAGCAACAGCCTCCTTTGTGATAGGGATATTGGGCTTGTAATGCTTTGCCTCATCATCAAGGAACCAGGATGGCAGGTCTTCCTTGGAATTTAGCGAATAGCGGTTGAAACCATTATTCAAGAGGTGTGTTTTCGTCGTTCTGCGATTGACCAGTTGTTGTGCAATAGTGACGGCTTCGACAGTCGTCAGTCCATATTCTATGGAAAGAGTTAGCTCTGATCTAGCTGGGAAATCTTTAAGTCGTACTCTGAATGTGAGCCTGTTTGACTTCGTCTATATTCTCGTCTTCAACGCTCCACATGTCGGTATCGTCTCGGGACCCAGCGGGGACAATTTCAAAATCACTAGCCTCGGATTTCTTGTTGTCGTCAGAAACGAAGAAAAGAGGAAAAGGTCATAATATACCTTGTTCTCCTGGTCTACTTCCTTATCATCACTCAAGTTTGAAGCCATCTCTGCGTCTTCATGCACGTCCGCCTCACTTGGTGCCTCGACGTCTTTGAATATATCTTGGCTAAACCAAACTTGCGTAGCACGAGAAGTTGGCTGAATGTCATCGGGTTTCGCGGAGGTAGGATGAAGCCGTTTTCGCTTGTGCCCAGAAGTGGGTTCGTTGTAGTCGCTCTCATCTGAAGACAAGTCAACAATTTCCTTTGCTGCCGCCGCCTCCTCCCAGCCGCCGTCTTCACTGCTCTCATCACTCTCAGCGCCTTTTTCTATTTCGAAGCCATTCCATTCTTCGAGCTGACCTTTTTTCCTCCTCGCCTCTGTTGCCCGATATTTCGCGTCCCTTTCCTTCATCTTCTCTTGATAAGCCTCATACATTCCATCGAGATCAGCCTCAAGAACTGAGATTCTTCGTTCCCTCTCTTCTTCGGCACCAACGCTGCCTTCGTCACTTCCTTCTACCCCTTCCACCTCCTCGTCGGATGGCATTTCCTCGTCCTTGCCAAAATCACCTTTTTGGCGAAGCGCCCTCTGCGCATCACTAAGATCGAAGACGTCATCTTGGCCGATGCTGAGCGACGCATCATTTTGTTCAAGACCGATATCCAGAGGAACTGACATCTGAAGCTGTAGTCGTTGAATTGTCTTAGCCTTGATTTCATTTGCTCTTCTCCGGGCCCGTTTTGCTTTTGCAGCTGTTTCTGCATGCTGTCTCTCAAGCTGACCAAACGCTCGTTTAGACAGATAACCGGGAAGACATAAGAGCTAACCTCTTCGTGTATCTGCTGCTCTACGTCGACCATTTCGGATATTTCAACCGCCTCCGTGAATTCAGCAGTGGGTTTAGTCTTCACTTCTAAACCAAGCTATAGGAGACTCATGAACGAAAAGTAAATGGATAGCCTGTGATGGATCACCTCCTCTCGGATGGCTATCCGCCACTTCAACAAAGTTTTGAAGTCACCCTTGCCTAATACCTTGAGGTCTGCAAAATTGGTTTCAACGTCGGGCGTCGTGATGCTAAGTTCTAGCCAGCTATACAGTGACCACTTCGGTCATTCGCTCTAAATAAAATAGACAGCTCTCGTACCGGGTTTCCTCCTCCGATTCAAATGTAATCTTGTTTGCAAGACCGAGCACATTAACAGGCTCGAGGCTACGGACAAACTCATCCGCGGAAATTTTGGTGAAGAGTGTATAATCGCCGTCGTCGTAGCCGTCTCGCTTTCTGCGTTTTTTCTCTGGCTGAAAGACGTTGGCTTGTACGTTGTTGGCTGATGAACCCTTGTCGTGGCCGGAGGACGTGGAGCCCAGCTCTTTGAATACATGCTTGGGGTCAAGGAACTTCGGATCAATATGTTTTGGAGCAAGGAATTCCCGGCACACGACAAATATCTCGGCAGAAACATTCCTGCAAAGTGATTAATAAGTGACAAAATCGGATGATGGCGGGGGGGACTAACCTCGAAGAAGGAGGTTTGGTCGCCTCCACTTTTGCAAATAATTGGCTGAAAACCCACAAGAGGTTGTTATAATCAGCACTCCGGAAGACTTTAGTGACAAAGGTTCCTCCTTTGACAAGGAATTCGACGGCCAATTTTAAACTCATGAGAACGAGTTCAGATTGGCCATAAGCGTCCTGAATCCAAGCAGTGCCGACATTGGGAGCACCATCGTGAAGTACGACGTCCGCTTTCCAGTCTTTAAGTTCACCGCGGAGAAGATTGCGACAATGGATACTAGTGATATCTGCGGCAAAAGTCACGACTCTGGGTATCGGTTTGATTGGCACCAAGTCGACGCCTGGACAATGACGTGTAAGTAATTACAGCGTGAATTCGACTGATTGGAAGAGTCGCACCGACGATTACGCTGTTGACGGGCATATACTTGCTTGCGACCTGAAGCCAACCACCTGGAGCCGCACAAAGATCGATGCAGCACCGCGCAGACTCGAGAAAGGCATATTTCTTGTTAAGCTGGATGAGCTTGAAAGCCGAACGCGCGCGATAACCCTGCTCTCTTGGGGATGTCGGCCATGAAAGTGCATGAGTTAACACTACACGCACTTGGCAAGTTTGTAGTATTTGTCGAGACGACCTTTGCCAGTTTTCTTTTGAGCCCTTCCCATGGTGGTGGGCCAAAGAGTCGGTTAACGGATCGAGCTGATGACGATTATTTGGTCATTGCATGTTCAACTTGAACCCCTCTACAAATGGTTACCATTGTTAGCTCTTCGTCGCCGCTGTTGGCCAGTGCACTGAGCGGTGGGGACTCCTCTCCGTTCCTCTGGAGGTCGGGTGCCATTCTAGGTCTGTCCCCATGTGCATGTTCGCGGTGTGCTAACTGGCATGGTAATGGTAGCCTTTGTTGGAATGGCCACTGGAGCATTTGGCGCACAGCTACTCAAACGCAGAGCGGGAATCACTATGGAAGACCTCAGCGCGTGGGGAACGGCAGCGCACTATGCGGTTTGTTGCCCGTCTGCGCGATCACTCGGCGACTGACGCTGATGGTCAAGATCGCTAATGGGCTTGGACTGATGCTGGTTTCTATGCACCGCTGATTCTCCACACACCGCTTTGCTGGCCCAGCGATACTTACGGGTGGTGTATTATTCTCCGGGAGCATCATGGTGCTCGTTCTGACACGGTAGGGATGTCTCGTTTGACCGTGAAATCGGCATGGATGACCTGCTCACATATTGCAAAGAGCAAAGCTCTGGGGTCCAATAACACCGCTGGGTGGTATTGTGATGATGGTAGGGTAAGCAGGGTCCCTTTGTCTGTCCGTGACTGAGACTCACTCCATGACAGGTACTTGAGTTTGGTTTGGTAGCATACGCTCATAATGAGTCATGTGATCGACGTGTTGGTGTGATGATACGTGTCAACTCCGCTTGAAATCGGGTGAAATAAGCTCAGGCTTTTCTCGTCTCCTCTTATCCTCACCCCGCCCATGTCACTCGTCCTCCCCGCTCACCCTTCATCTCGCCCCCTCAAGCGCCGTCTGTCTTCTGCCTTTGATCTCCCTTTCTTCATTCCTGCAGCCGACTCCTTTAATCCAAAGCCCTATTATGGTCCCAATATCCCTGCCTCATCCCATGTCCTTACTTCTTCCAAGCACGCCCCAGCTCGAAACCATCTACCGTTAGCTCATCATCATCTTCCCCTCATGGATCCCCTCCCGACGGATCCCAATGTCGTCTTCATCCATTCCCCATTCGTCGCATTCCCAAATGCTCACCTTTATCCCGAAGGTTTATCTTATACTCTCATGGCTGCCAATCCGGATTGGTTTTTGGACCCCAACGATTTTATTTCTTCCGTCTCCACCAATCCTGACGCTATCCCTTACCCTTCACAGCTTGAGCCTCCTAGAGGCTGGTGCCCCACCAAGAAAAAAGACCTCAAGGCACTAGGCCCTGATGGTTGGCCCGAAGGGGAAGAGCCGCGACTTCGTTGCACCTTCTGTAGAAGAACGTATGCGGGAGTTAATGCAAAGAGTATGTGGCGACGTCATGTGTACGAAAAGCATAAGATTGCAATGTCGAACCGCCGCGATGCAAACGATCGTAATCGTAGTGCGAGAGGATCAATCAGTAAGTTACCTGTTTGGTTCCCTCGTATTTCGCTTTTGACGCCTTGGTAGGGGACCACCGTACTACCGTTTCTGACAAGGAGAATTTATCGGGAGATCTACGTCGAGTTAACAAGACATCCACAAATCAACTCAACAATAATATGAAGTCTAAACCACGACCTTTTCTCGTCCCATCAGATAACGTTTTCTGCGACAATGACCAAGATAATCACGGGGAGAGTATCATCACAATGTCTCTTCCATTAGCTGAACAGCTTGATCATCCTCAACCGGCTTCTCCGAGTAATACAATATTAACTGACGCTACTCCGGAAGCTGATGATTCCGGAGCAACACCCTCCGGCAACCCCACGTCCAATCAAATAATCTCATCCCCAGCCGTTCCCCCGATCACACTCCCACTGTCTCCATACGATCCAACGTTAACACCCTCATTTCGTCATTCTCCACCGCGTCTCCCCTCTGATCAGCCGTGGCGATTTCCAAGCCCCAGTCATCCTTTACACTCGAGGGCGAGCGAATTGTGTCTTGGAGTACTGGTTCGGGGAGGTATTAGCCCGGTCATCAAGACCGCCACAAATGATTCCAGTTCTCCCAACCTGGGGACTCCAAGTATCATTCGTACGCCATCCAGTGCCACTGGGCGCAGCAAACCTTTCAACGACGCGTTCGGCAGCTCCCCGATTATATTCCGGGCGTCTCCCCGTCAGTTGTTCCCGGACGGTCACTCTCCATTTCCTACCTTCAACACGCTCGATCTTCGTAAGCGTGTCAACGATTCACCCCTTAGTGGCGGCCTAAAGCGACGTCTGTATCATCGTAAACCCTCAGCAATGAATTCCCCTTTGGATCTACATTCGGACTGGCTCTCCGACGCGTCACTATCGTCTACAAGCTCCCTTGGAGCGAAGAGCCCAAGTCAGTCTTGTGGTGAAGACCCCTTTGGCGGAATTCTTAAGCCATTGTTAGAGTCGAGGACTCGTGAACACGGTACAGATCAAAGAACTCCATCTCCATGTGGATCATCCTCGGAGACCGAAAGCCCCGTCGTTCGGAATGCTCGTCACTTGGATAGGGGTGCACCCGAACTGGAAGCCGGCCTTGTAGGTCTTGGAATTGGTCTGATGGCTCCCTTCAGACTATCTACCTGCCGAAGTCAAACTGAAGGAGTTCCCTTGGAAAACGACGAGGAAGAAGTTGAAAGGGTGCTCATTGATGGATCCCCTGGATCGCCAACTGAAATCTTCAGTAGCAAACACATGCGTTCACCTCCTTTGAAGCGACGACGGACGAGCTTTGAGTGAAGAGTGTTATTCGCGGACATCTATTTTGTGGCCGAAGTTGCCAGTGTTTTACTGTGTTACGCATGCACACCGGCGGGCCGATAGATTGACAGATCTTCGTACTCGTTGCATATCCTACATGTATAGTGTTTTGGAACCGTGTATTTCTTTGTTGCACCCAACAATCAGTTTGTTGCTACTTATTACCATGCGTCTACACGTCGGTTCGTAAAAATTATACAAACGAGGTTTTTTTTGGCGCTGATACAGCCGACAATTAAGTTATGTTTATATCTTGGATTCTGGCACGGCTCTGAGAAATCATTTTAGATTTTATGGTAGTGATCTTGCAGTCATTACACATCACAAACAGTATTCATATATCGTGACATTGTGCCGAAATTCACAGGCGTATTGCGCATTCTGAATCTGAATGTAGACCTTAAGTGGTCCATGCTCCTTATATCATTACCAAAATATAGGTTCACTATCACATGCCCGATCTCAATAAGTGATTGACAGAATTGTACGATGTATATGCAGCATGGATATCCATTGGATATCCCCTGCCCAATATCTGTGTATGGTTGACAATGTTATATGATGCATGTACAGCTCAACATCCCAGGAAACATTTTCTATGAATCATGAGTGAAGAAATTTCATACACACACGTCGCACAATGCACAAATCATTGATTGTGCAGTTCTTCATGCTCTTAAGCACATTGGATAAAATAAAGCCATAGGCAAGTACAAGCACTGGATTCAATGATTGAAAGGGTATGACAGAACAGTGAAGATGGTAGGATAAAAGCGATCTAATCTACCATATCAATTTGTTCTGGATGACATCCTGCCACTGAGGGTGCACTACCGACAGCTTCCGAACTCTCTTGCTATTGTGGCCAGGACAATCCACAAGGTCGTCGCGAAAGATCTGCATCATAATACTATACAGAATGTGAGTGTTGACTGATGATGGTTGAGACATTCAGCTTACCATGCGACTTCCTTTTCAAACTTGTCTTGTGTGTTGGTTCCCTTCCGAGTGGTTTCATGCAAGACATTGAGCATGTAATCGATGTAGTTCCAAAATTTGCTGCCAGTGAAAACCACCGGTTTCCCATCAAGCCCAAATCCAGAGTCATCCTCACCGAGTTCATCAATGTCATCCACAGTGTTCTCAAATTCAGGTATACCATCTATTACGTTTACACCAGGTAGGCGATGACGTAGACTTGAGTCTTAAGGCAGAGCCAACAAAAGATATGAAAATGGAGCGAAAACCTAAGTTCTCAAGCTCAAAGATGTAGATATTGACCTGAGCCCAGTATTTGGGAAGATAGTCAAGTAGGAGTTAATAGGAGTAGGCTTGTAGTGCCAGCTCAAGTAGATTCAAGATGAGGACTATGGTTACATGTGTGGTCCTTATATATGTAAAGATTGTGCGCACAGACCATGACTAAGTAAGGAAAGACTGTGCTGATTGGGAGATAAAAAGATAAGCGAGTATTGCACTATTGGTTAGAATGTTATAGAAAAATAGAAGACGCAGGGATCAAAGATAGATGCGTCGGATGTTATAGAAGATAAGAAGCATGACAGTGATTACCGTGAGAGGCCTCGGATATGATCGTGGGAAAGAAGATCAATAATAGAGCCGGTTGAGCGGCAAAGAGTAGGCAAAGCCTAGAGAGTGAGTATTGCTAACGTAATGGATAAGGGTTAGCTAAGTATAAAAGAAAAAGATAGAGGTGATATAGACGAATCGTAACACCATCAGCATCTAGATCACTATCAGCATCTCCACTCCCATTGCCAACCTGCCCATATGTAAAGCTCAGAGAACCATTTTCATCACCGGCAGTTGGGCCAGAGACATTGACAACACCATCGTTGCCACTTGATTCAGTATTTTCCTCAGTAAGTAGCATACCCTGGGTGTCAATGTCAAGTAGCCCAAGCTTCTCTATTTTCCGTTGCATATCAACCTTCAACATGGGGACAAGGCTAGGTGTGAAGCAAACTTTAGCAGGAATACCTTTGAGGTCACCGGTTCCAATAAGGAAAATGCAGAGGCAGCAACGCTGATGTGCATATAGGCATGTTAGCACTCTCCAGCATACTGTACAGGCCCACTTACAAGAAATGCAAGCCTATTCCAGTGTGGTATATCAATTTCCATTCCTGAACTAAGCCGTGCCAATGCCTTCGTAACATCCATAATGTACGACTTCTTGGATATGGACAATGTCAGCTATTTTTTGCCATTAGATAACCTGATGATGAGGTTAGTAGGTAAGAAACCGGTGTGCACCTGTGTCTTCAAATGAGAATGAATGGATGCGAGCAATCTTGATACCATTGCACGAAGAATGGACTTGAGCTCTGCATCATCAAAAACACCAACAGGAATCTTGAATATGTCTTGATGCTCAAAGATAAAATCCTACATAATATATAATTTAGATGCAGATTAGTGAGTGCAAAGCAGTAGGAAGGAAATATACCATAATATGGCGCTGTGTGTCTATCACATACACAGTAAGATTCGGCGAAAGTAAGCAAGCTAGGAGATGATTATGAAGCGCAATCTGTTGAAAACATAGTTAATTTCACTGCATAACTGTGAAGCCAATGTTCAAATACTTCAAAGTCCTTCGAAGTTATGGTTTCTTGAAGCAACTTAGCTTCATTGGCTTCATTGTCGCTCTCATGCTTGAGGAGTGAAGCTTTCATGTTCACAAGCATCAAGTGTTACGTTTACACCGGATAGGCGATGACGTAGACCTTGGTCTTAAGGCGAGCCGGCGAAAGATATGAAAGTGGAGCGAAAACCTAAGTTCTCAAGCTCAAAGATATAGATGTTGACCCGAGCCCAGTATTAGGGAAGATAGTCAAGTTAAGAGGGTAGATTGCTGGCTGAGATGCTAGCCAAGGTAGAATCAAGATGAGGACTACGGTTACATGCGTGGTCCTTATATATGTAAAGAGTGTGCGCACAGACCAAGACTAAGTAAGGAAAGACTGCGCTGATTGGAAGATAAGAAGATAAGCGAGTATTGCGCTATTGGTTAGAATGTTATAGAAGAATAGAAGACGCGGAGATAGAAGATAGAAGCGTCGGATGTAATAGAAGATTGGAAGCATGACGGTGATTACCGTGAGAGGCCTCGGATATGATCGTGGGAAAGAAGATCAATAGAAGAGCCGGTTGAGCGGCGAAGAGTAGGCAAAGCCTAAAGAGTAAGTATTGCTAACGTAATGGATAAGGGTTAGCTAAGTATAAGGGAAAAAGATAGGTGATATGAGACGAATCGTAACATCAAGTACAGGTTACCAGTCTGTGAATGTTGGTAAGACGAGAGGATAGCACGACAAAATGGTGACTTTCCTCAACAAAGTCGAAAATCTTCTTCTCAGGAATCTCAAGCTCGTTGCATAATTCCTTGGCATATGTCTTGAGTCGCTTAATAGCCTGAGGAGCGAGTTGCATAGAATGTAAACTGAGCTCCTCAGAGTCTCTTTGGTGGCGAACACCTGCAGTAATGGAATCTCTAATCTCCATAGATGACCCTGAACCAGAGTGTCGATGATGCTGAGCACAAGGAGGTGGTTCGATTTCAGGGCTGGTGGAAACTAGAGTGCTCATAGAATCATGTGGTCTTGCATCTGGCAAAAGCCTACCAGCAACACTTGGAGCTCGAGAGCTTGTACCACAAGAAGTTGGGCGAGCACTTCCAGATCGGCTAGAACCAGAGGCAGTTCACAACTGGTACTGCCGGAACATTGCAGGTAATTGTTAAGTTCGAAATGTTTGAAAAGCAACTGTTGACTTCATTGAATTTATCATGTGACTAGGTACTCGACGTAGAAAAGCTAGGATAGACTGTCCATGAAAGCCAAAGTAATTATGAATATTGTATCATACTGTATGGGTCATACTGTGGGTTATGGTAGAGATGCTGCCCACCTAAAGAACCGAAACAGGTATCATGTTGATCCCAGGATCTTCTAAACTCTGAGTATGCAGCTATAGACTGACCCCCGGCAGCATGAGGGGTATATGACAGTGTGTCATAATTGGAATATCCTGGGGTAGGTCTAGGATGATAATGGGCTCCAGGGGCATTGTATGGTGTAATCAGAACTGATGGTGTATTGATGGGAACTGGTGGATCGAACTCACACATTGTGGCTGTTATAACTGTTGGAGTGCAGGGCTCAGAGAGTGATGCTATCACCTGATGAGGGTACTACAAGAGATATATAGTGAGAATAGAACATGTACAACCCATGGTCACTCACATTGCACGAATTTGACCAAGCAGTTGAAGCTGGATGTAAATATGGTAATTGGACACCAGGGGTGGCAAAAGAATTATGAGCCAAAGACGACGAGCACACAGATCCAGTTGAAAGAGGGGTAAAGCCACTAAACACTGATGGAATGGATTCAGTAACAATAGGAGGGCACAGTGGTGGAAATGGAGCACTGGATCTGGTGTATGGGGCCTGATCCAAAGACGAGGGGAGCATAGATGCATTTGAAAGAGTTGGATTGCTAAATGGTGACCTGGTAAACTGGGTTGTGTCGGGAAGACGTGGCTGAAAAAGTGGAGTATTACCAGGCCCAGTGGACGAAGCTGGATGGGAAGTTAGAAATGGCATGGAAGCAAAGCTTGGGCCATCAGGGAGGGACAAAGCAGACTGTGAGACCAGAGTGGAATATGGAGGATGGGAAGTTGGAAATGGCATGGAAGCATCCACGAGGAAGGTTGGGCCATCAGGGAGGGATGAAGCAGACTGTGAGACCAGAGTGGAATATGGATGTGATGACGGAGTATTTAAAGATGATGTAGGCATGGTTGAGAGAGAGGTCATGCTGCTAGACATGTCGGCATGAAGTGGGGCTGATGAGGACTGCACGATACCTGCCTGTAATTTTGACTGATTTCTCACACCCATCGAGCGGCCCTGTTTCTTTTTCTGCTTGGGCTGTTGGTGAAATGCAGGAGTGGCTGAAGCGACACTATTCAAGCCCAAATCTCCCAGGATAGAACCAGATGTGCACTGGGCTTTTTTCTGTCATATTTGCTAAGCTGCCTAATGGCGAATCCTTTCAATGTCCTGAGCTGCAACACGTAAAGGAGTTCTTTGTAAGTATTCAGGCAACGTGGCACGAATAAAAGCATAGTTGTGGATTGAGAAGGTATTGAGAAGATAGCTTGCTGTG
>JBBPTY010000160.1:0-26502 GCA_038094335.1 Tylopilus aff. striatulus | reverse complement strand
TGTATGATCAACTAAACCCCAATGTGGAGGTGCCTGGAGACCAGGTTGATCTACAAGTATGTCCCTCATTTGAAGGGGATATTAGGGTGTTTAACTTGGCCTCTGCAACATACTATGCACCGAGCGATCATTCAGGAAAAGGTGGGATGCATCACGATATCATATGCTACACACCACAATGGAGGGGAGGTTATGCACAATGTGATTGTGTTCTGGTAGATGTGGGTGGCTCAAAGGACCAACCACTCTATGGTCTGTTGATTGGATGGGTTTTACTTTTCTTCTCATTCAGCTATCAAGGGGTATCTCACTCTTGTGCCCTCATTGAATGGTTCATACCAATCAGCAATGAGCCTGACCAGTTGACAGGGATGTGGATTGTAACACCAGAGATGAAGGCAGGTGGACAGCGGGTTCAAGCAGTGATATCAGTCAAGACAATACTACAGTGTAGGAGCAAGAAGCTCTCTATGGTTACAAACCCCTAGTCCCCAGCTTTTCATTCACAGGTCCCTGGTCGAGCCCAGCAATGCCCCAAGTCAAGAGTGTCATGCCCAAGTCAGTCACATCAGTTAAGTAGCACTGGCCAAGTATGGTCCAGCAGTTTCTAGTTCTCTTGCAGTAAGTTTTAGTTGCTATTCATACCAGTTCACATTAGTAGACTTGCATGGTCAAGTATGAACCGAGTCCAAGTGCTTAGGAAGCCCAAGTCAGACCATCCAAGGCCCAGTAGCAGCAATCATGTGGCTGTGTGCACAGTGTCACTTGGATGGATTTGTTGGACTTCAGGCTAAGCTGCTACCCACATTTTGTAGCCTTAGCAGTACCTCTTTACCTACACAGTTGGCCCTGGTCATCAGACCAGGCAGCAGTACCTTTTTTTTTAGTTTCTCTCATACAGTCTTGGGTGTGCCCAGACTATAAAGCCATGTACACAGCACCTAATAGAGGAGCTTTTTTCCCACTGAGAAGAGACTACCAGTGAGTGTCCAGGGAAGCTGAGAGTAAGTGACCACTGTAGGTCTTGACTTATATCCTTTTTCTTTCCCCTTTGTGCACCTGGCTGGTACTTTGCCCAGCTAGGTAGCCCCTATTTCTGTGCAGTCGCACCTGGAGTCACTCGGACTCATCTTTTTCTTCACTCAGGTTTGGTCAGCCCTCCCTTGTTAAGTCTACCCTTGCAGAACTAACTCAGCAGGAAACCTTTGGGACATTCATTTGTTCCCTTCTTCTCTTCCTCTTCTTTGCTTGCACAACAGCTCTCCCTTGGAGTAGCTGCAAGATATATTTTTGTTGTCTTACAACTGGAGCCCACTGCAAGGGGTTCCCAGTGGTCTCTCAAGGGTCATCTAACACCTAGGACAGTGCTAGAGCTACTGACGCTACACACTGACATTTTTACAAGATTTTTCAGAAATTTTACAGTGTCCTCATGGTGAACCAGGGCCCTATTTGGATGCCATTGCAAGGCACACCTGGTGCACCGAGGTTTGATGGCAGGGAGATATGACTACTCCCAAGGTATTTGAAGGACATAGAGCAACTTACTGATGCAATAGGTCTCAGCCCAGGTGCCCAGATCAAGGCAGCAACTTGATATGCAGACATCAAAGAAGCTGAGATGTGGGAGATGCTCCCCAAGTATACAGCAGTGCTGGCAGATTGGCCTGCATTCATCGCATTAGTCAAGCAGTTATACCCTGGCTGTGAAGAAGAATATGAGGAGGAATTAGGTGAAGCAGAGAGCTCAGACCACCCAGACAGCCCTGAACCTAGAGAAGACAGACCAGAGGCAGCAGTGTTTCTGCTGACCGGTATCGCTCCTGGTGAGGCACCCACGGAACCGACCATGCCCAGGCAGATCAATCCCCCACCCATTACCATTAGCGACACACCCTCCCCAACCAAGCAGATACTATGTGAAGACCCAGCTACAATGCCAAAGGCAAAACCAGAGGCAGTAAAGCGACCATGCCCCCATTGCTGATTCTGTGCTGTGCCAGGCCATTTTATTCAACAATGTATGCTCTGTGAGGGATACTTAGGTGCCAGCAAGATTAGGACAGGCTCTGATGGGCATGTTTACATGATGAATGGAGCAGAGATTCCATGGGTCCCTGGTGGACGATGCCTGAAAGATGGCATTGATTGCACCTTAGCAAAAGGATATCGAGCCCAAAGGCAACCACAGTGAACCCCCATGGTAGCTGTACCACCTGCACAGACAGCCCACACCATCACATCAGTGCACTGTAGAACAACGAAAATTTATCTTGCGGCAGAACTCCAAGGGAGCACTGTAGTGCAAGCAAAGAAGAGGAAGGGAAGAAGGGGCGAGGGATCGTCCCAAAGGTTTCCTGCTGAGTTAGTTCTGCAAAGGTAGACTTAACAAGGGAGGGCCAACCAACCCGAGTGAAGAAAAGGATGAGTCCAGGTGACTCCGGGTACGAATGCACGGAAAGAGAGGCTACCAAGCAGGGTAAAGTACCAGCCAGGTGCACGAAAGAGAAGGAAGGAGAGTATAAGTATGGAGCTACGGTGGTCACTTGCTGTTGAGCTTCCCTAGACTCTTACTCGTAGTCTCTTCTGTCGTAAAAAAGCTCCCCATTAGGTGCCGTGTACATGGCTTTATAGTCCGGGCACACCTGAGACTGTATGAGAGAAACTAAAAAAAGGTACTACCGCCCGGTCCGATGACAAGGGCCAACTGCATAGGTAAGAAGGTACTACTAAGGCTACGAAATGTGGGTAGCGGCTCAGCCCGAAGCCCAACGAATTCGTCCGAGTGACACCGTGCGCACAGCCACGCGGTCGCTGCTACCGGGCCTCGGACGGTCCGACTTGGACTACCAAAGCACTCGGACTTGATTCATACTTGACCGCGCAAGTCTACTAATGTGAACTGACATGAATAGCAACTAAAACTTACTGCGAGAGAACTAGAAACCGCCGGACCATACTTGGCCGGTGGTACTTGACCAATGTGACTGACTCGGGCGTGACACTCTTGACTCGGGGCATCGCTGGGTTCGACCAGAGACCTGTGAATGAAAAGCTGAGGACTAGGGGTTTGTAACCGTAGAGAGCTCCTTGCTTCTACAACGCCATGTTCTACTCTATATTCATTGCTATATTCGATGCTATACTCAACAGCATGTTCAATGCTGTATTTGATGTTATGCTCAACACAATATTCAGCAGTATGCTCAACGCAATATTTGATGTTATGCTCGATGCAATATTCAGCAGTATGCTTGACACAATATTCAGCACTATGCTCGATGCAATATTCTATGTTATGCTTGATGCAATATTCAGCACTATGCTCAATGCAACATTCAGCAGTATACTCAATGCAATATTCAGCAGTATGCTCAATGCAATATTCAATATTATGCTTGACGCAATAGTCAACTATGCTCAATGGTATACTTGACAGTATGTTCCATGCTGTATTCGATGATATGCTTGACACTATATTCGATGCTATTTTCAATGATATATTTGATGCTATCTTCAACACTGTATTCTATGCTATGTTCAACATTCTGTTTGACACTGTATTCAAAGCTATTCCCAACACTGTGTTCAACACTATGTTTGATGCCATGCTTGATACTGTATTCTATACCATGTTCAACTTTATGTTCAACACTGTATTCCACACTATGTTAAATGTTATGGTCAATGCAATATTCAACACTATGCCCAATGCTATATTTGATGGCATGTTTAACACTACATTTAACACTGTATTCTATGCTATGTTCAACTTTATTTTTGATGCAATATTTGATGCTATGCTTGATGCTATTCTTGATGCCATATTCAACGCTATATTTAACACTATTCTCGATGCAATGTGTGATACTATATTGACATTATGCTCTGCGCCATGCATGATGCTATATTTGGTGCAATTCTTGATGCAATCCCAGTACACTCCATACTTGTTGTGACCAGTGAGCAATCTATGCTATATATTAAAACAAAGGCAGGGTGTTGCTCCAATACATTGATTACTTGTCCAGCCAAAAGGCCGTGTCCCACATGAATGACAGCCAGCTTGACAGCCTCATTATCAAAGTGGAACAGTCTGATGTTTCCACCTGTACATGCTCCCACTCCCACCTGTGTCCCATGCGCAATAGGTGGGACTGTGGGTCCTACTCCTGTTCCTGTACCTGCTCACATATGTGCTCCCTGCCACCCTGCAGGTAGGGATATGAGCCGCCCTGCTATGTGGACACATTTCAGTATGGGAGGAGCTATGGAGGCTGCCATGCTGCCACCCAGGACATGTGCCACCCATCAGGCATGGGAACCACCTCCCCCCTCAGCAACAATGCCCCAGCTACAGACATGATGGAACAGGGTACATCTGGGGTCAACACAGCTGATCCAGGCATGTGACTGATCTGGATGCTTATTGCTATCTGTTTACACAATGTACTGACCACTGACTGATCATGCCAGTGATTTGGACTACTGATCACTGAAACCAACAAGGACTTTATCAGAGCCCAAGGGTTTAGCCCACTGGCGAGTAGCCTGTGGTAGTACTTAGAGTGGATGTGTTATCAGGTAAGAGAACAGAACTGGAGGTCGTCCAGTGCTGCCCTTGGGGTTTATATACTATTCTACTGTTTGTACATGTTATGGTTCTAATATATACATAAAGAGTAATATGAAAGTGGTACCATAAAGTCGTGAATTGTCATTGGTTGATAAGAAGGCTGTGTGCACAGCAATGCACAGCCAAGATAAGCATGAGTCATAATGTGTCAGAGTTAGTCATCTGACGTCATAGGTCTAGGTGAGTCTTTGATGATGTCATAGTCTAGACCTGCTTAGTCGTCATGGAATGTTCTAGCTAAAGATTAGTCATAAAGCATAGCCTTACCATTGCACAGCATGGAAAGGAATGAAAATGGAAATGAAACTGTGCATGGCATTCGTTCAAGTCCTTTATGTTGTGAGTGCAACAATCACCTTTGCATTCAATGAAAGTGTTGATCATGTCCCTGCATATTTTCCTAATACTATAGTACATGACATGTGGAGAGGACATGTGCTGAGAACAATCACTGTCCTCAATATCGCTAGCATTATTGGCATCATCATTGGCCATTGTATTAAATAGATCTCCTGAATCATGGCCTTGAGTCAGAAAGGGATTGTCATCAGCATCTAACTTGTTCAATGCACAATGATGGCTAGGTCATTAACAGGCAGCTGCAACGAAGTTAGAGGGTAAGACTTACATAGGCCCATTCCTTTGGCTACATCACCCAAACACCCATCATCATTCGAAGGAAGGTCTTGAAGTTCAGATGATTTCTCATTGTTGGCTAGCTCATTCATGTCCATGGATGAAGAGACAGCTTGAACCTGATGGCAGTAGCAACCTTGTAGCGTACAGAGAAGTGTCTGGTAGACATACCAAACTGAGATTGGCTGGCTGGCGTGGCACTCATGCCTCATTCAGTAACTCATAGGAGAGCTGTTGGTCTGGTACATACCACGATGGAAACTCATGTGGTGTTCCTTGTGCCATCTGGCATCTTCTTCAGCCCTTCTCAGATGGACAACCTGGTAAACAGTCTCGGATGGCTGTTGAGACTTTCCATCGGGGACAGACAATTGACCTGGATGACAGCTGTTATTTTACATAAGAATCTGTGCTGTTTATATGCAAATGGAGGCTGATGGGAGACTGATGCAGATGTCAAGAGCCAGCGTAAGTGATTTATGTTTTGTAAAATATGAAGAGTGGGGAAGTGGCCAATGCCAAACAGAATATGCAGTGTCCATGAAATTCTCAGACCAGCACCAGTTTTGTGGTGGGTGTTTTGTGCAGTCGTGAGTGACATTCTATCGCTAGAAAAGTCTGCCAGGGCGGGAGACAAAATACTCATGCCTGATATGCCATGGAGGGGATGACAAGACAGTATTGAGGATGGTGGGACATACCTCAGGGAATATGCCATTCATGAAAAATGTGCCGCATGACTTGTTTGTGAGTAGGATGGTGGTGAAGGCAGTATCAGTATTGAAATGTCTGGAGGACCAAGTTAGCAAGTTACCACAGGCATCACAAATGCTGTTGGCAGCGTGGAGAGATGAAGGCAAGAATGCGAAACACCAAGAGAGGATGAAGAGGTGAGCAACCTACTGGGATGGGAGATGGTGTATGAATGGCAGCTAATTGCACCATAACAGAATCTATGAGCAGCTGTTGTGGTGGTTCCATCAGTGCTGGAATGACATGATGCTGAGGGAGTGGGAGCCAGAATGTTGGATGGACTTGCTGGTGTTGGATTGCTCATCTGCAAACCACCCTCTGACACAGCATTATTCACTGAGGCATCAACATGTGGATCTGCCAAGGTCATCTGCTTCACATTGTGCCTGAAGAAGGTCAACGACAAGGAGGGTGAATTGTCATTAAAGAGGACTAGAGGACTTTGTTGTGAGAGACAATAAAAGCTATTAATGCAACACACACGAGCTTGTGTTGGCTAGACCCTAGAGGGGAGCTGAGAGGGTGATGGTCCATCCACAGCCAAGGATTGTGTGGGGGAACGGTTCTGGATGGTGAAAATTAGAAGGAAGCAGAAAGAGGGGTATGTGTGGTGGTGTGAGGGTCTCTGGTGATGTTGTTGACCTGACATAGTTATCAAAGCCATACTCCATAGAGTACATGCCATTGGGGCTAGTGCTTAGTGCTTACCTTTCTCACACTTTACATTTTTTGTACACTTTTCTTATGCCCTTTCCCCACATGTCACATCTCCTGTGCTTTTTCCTACACTTTTCTTATGCTGTCCTCAGTCTATCATGCGACCTGTAGAATACACTGTAGTCATAGAGGAACTGAAAGTAAAGTAAGGTGCAATGTAACTACTGCTCATGCAAACAGAAAAGCTAGATCAATGATCATCTCTTGCCCAACTTGACTGTTCTGTTTGCTCCTTTCACCCTTTCTCCACCTTGACATATAGGTAGATGGTTGGCATGTATCTTGGGCTGCCCTGTTTGTTGGTCTTAATCAAAATGGTAAAGAGAGATATGTGTGCACCCTGATCAGCATGCAGTCATCAGTAATTCCAACCTGTCTTTGACAAAGAGGGAAGCTTAGTCATTCTGTCGCCTTGACGTTTCTTCTTACCGACCCTGACCACAATTCGCATGCTGTTGGTCCACCCACCTTTTGTTGTATAAAATACTCCATTTCCATCTTCCTTGTCCATCATCTCTCACCCACTCATTCTCACTCACTATTGTTTGTACAATGGCAGTGCAAATTACTTCATCCATCACCATGCCAGTAGGCATTGCAATCAAGGTATATGACACATCTTTTTCCACCGAAAACATTTGAACCATAACATTTTTTTAGAAACAAAAGCTAGCACCCCTCCCACATCATTACATAGACCACATGGACGATGGAGGATGGAGTCCCTCATCTACAAGGTCATCAATGAAGCCATCAAATGAATTGGGGGTAAAAAGCATAAAGGTGGGCTCCATATGTACAACAACTCGTTTGTTTGAAGCCCACTTAACCACTTTTACATTAAAAACACTGAAGGTACCCTGCAGATAGCAGCTGAAAAAGAAGACTGCCAGAGGAGGAGGAGCAGCCAAAAAGCTGGGGTGAGAAGCCAAAGCCTCAGCTAGGAAAGCAAAGAAGGGGATGCCAAATCCAAGCAGACCTGCTTTTCCCTACATCCCACCTTCAACACACAAAGTGAAAGTGCTTGCCTGAAGAGGTCTGGTCGACACTGTGGCTGCTAGAAAACCTGCTGCTACCAAATGGCCCATATGACCTGCAACCACAGAGATCCCTGTGCTGCAAGCCATGCCCACCACGAAGACCCCAACTTCTGGATTGGGGATATATGGTCAGAGGGAGACATGCTGTGGCCTGAAAATAGATGCTGGTATGAGCACTGATGGCTCTTGTAGCTATTGCATGTGTTGTGATTACAGTTTGGGTATGGATGTAGTTCAATTAGGTTCAATGTAAAATGTACATCAAAGCATGTTAATGTGTATGGTCAGCCATTCTTGATCCCAGAGTGTGCAAGCAACAGGATGTCCACTCGAGAAGCAGTAGGTTGGATGATTCTGAACACTTCTCTAGAGGTCATTGAGGCCCTTAGGTCTAGGGAACATATTCACATAGGACCCAACATACGCGTTCCACTAGAGATGGAGCACCTCCTTAGTATAGCATTGATATGAAAATATATGTTTCATCAACCACCAAGAACCTAGCTAATCGAAGAAGCGTGGTCCTACTTTGTCAGGAGACTACACCAGCATATCTATTTCGCCTTCAAGGGAGACAATGAAACCTATGACCCGGGTGATGATGTGACTGCCATATCAACAAAGCAAACCACTTTTACAGCTATGTATCTACTTTGTGATCAGTAATGGCCAGCAATACATGAAAACCTCTATTGCACGAATACACGAGGATAAAAGCCAGGCATTCTATGAAACATTCATGCCCAGCAGGAATTGGACTTGACAGTTCTTGATCGACAACGACCATATTGTCACCATAACAGACAAGAACTTATGGATTACATGCCTGGATCATAGAAAAATGTATGGATTGTGTTGATAATCCAGCCAACCACAGACAGCCATCAAAGGCAGAAGCCAATGAGATCCAGAACAATAAGCATTCCTATATCCTATATAGAAGGTCTATATGGGCCTACAAAGATCAGATCTCTTTGCCTTTTCAACATCTCATGAGTTCAGGTAGGCTGCTCTCAGTATGTACTGATGATTTGTCATGCAAACTCACCAGAGATGTCTAGATAAACACTTGTGGGACCTCATAGTTCTCGATATGTCCAAAATAAGGCATGCCATATATCAATTTGACACCATGTTTGATGCTAAGCCTATGTTCTCGACAGTGAATATCTCTATAAATAATATGGCTAGACTCCCATGATATACAATCAGCATGTCCTATATAGAAGGGCTACGTTGACCTACAAAGATTAGATATCTTTACCTCCTCAATGTCTCATAAGTTCAGATAGGCTAAAGGGACATTCCTCAACAGCAAACGTCTCTATGAACATTATTGCTACACTCGTATGATATACAGTCAACATGTCATATATAGAAGGGCTACATGGGTCCATAAAGATTAGATCCATTTTCCTTGTCGACATCTCATAAGTGCAGGTAGGCTAGAGTGATGCTTTCATGATGTACTAACAATATGTCATGTATATCAATCAGAGGTGTCTAGATGAATGCTTTCATGACCATATAGTGTTGGATATGTCGAAAACAAGCCATGCCATATGTCGAAAACAAGCCATGTCATATATCGATTTGATGCTATGTTTGACACTAAGCCTCACTACAACTTGAAGACATGGAGTTGAATGTTGAAGATGTCGAGCCAGAAATAGAGTTAGACTTGGATGGTAATTTGGATGAAGCCAAGAAGGAGGAGGATGGCAGTACAAGTGAGCATGAGTCAGACAAGGAACATGAACCAGACCAGGTTGTGTCCAAAGAAGAGGAGGAGCTAGATAAGGATATTTGGGCACAGGAGGGATATGGGGCACTTTGACACCATTTATGTACCTTTTATTGTTGAATCGTTCAAACATGACAGGCCCTTGTCTACTGTCTATCCACACAATGCTTGTTATGTTTTTCGTCAAGATGTAGAGAAAGATTGACACAATGTTTGATGTTGTGGACATGATGTGCGAGTGACATGCCTGACATGTGACAAGCATAATGGCGCCCATCAGATGCTCTCAGAATTCTGCAACTTTTGTGATGACATGTGTTGCAATCACAATACACCAGATGCAGCTGGATCATCCACACCATCTTTCAAGCACATAGAATGCCTAACTGGCAATCTGACATGGCAGTGTAACCATCTCTAAACATTTGGTCAACACAAGATGAAGAGCATGTAATGAATACATTACCGGAGGGCGTCCCTTTTTCTGTATGAACCGATGCTAGCTCATCCACCCCAACATTTGTCTTCTGATGTGCCTGGTTGTACCCTTGCAGCCTCTTGCACCTCCGCTTTTGCTTCAGGCACTGCTCACATGTGCGGTTCAGGAAGCCCCTACAGAAGACACCCACTCAAGCGCAGGCTCCACATTGTATATTGTGGATGGTCATGCAGGGACCTGCAGTCACTTTCTTGGAGGGGGGTGCTGCCTTGTCTTCTTCCTCATCCTCATCAGTTGAACAAGGGTGCTAGTAATGTTTCAGCATCACTAGGCCTGTCAAACCAAGAAGGCTACATGCCTTTAGATGGCAGGCAGGTTGCAGATCCTGGGAGAGCCTGGGCACCTTGATTGCACTGCTCTTGTTAGCCAACCGACTTGGCCCATCATTTAAGATTGCCTCAACCTCTGATTTGCTGTTCTCATCATTACTGCGCTCATGTGCATTCTGGGGGACATGCTTTTCTATGAGTGGCTCAGCCCCGACAGCATGTGCCAACCTCAGTGCGGTATCTGATGGAGCCTATGAGCGGATGTGTAAAAGGAAGCAAAGAAAGAAGACATGCTTGCACACCAACACGTCATTCCATTCACAAAGCCACATTTCCCATTCCTCTCATAGCTCTTCTCTGTTGTCTGGAATCATTTGCCCCATAATGAAGTTGTGCTTGCAGGTTATCTTGAGATCACGTGCTGCATTGGCTCTTGGATTGTGGGCTGTGTCAACTTGGGCAAGGGAAAGGATTTCAATGATAGAGGACATGTTGATGGGATGTGGAAAGCACAGAAAGAGTAGAGAAAAGAAGTAGATAAATGTACAGAAGAACATAGCAAGATATAGGTGAGCATGAACAACTTTACTGATGCTTTCACACACTTTTTGGCTCTTTTTTGTCCTCACAACCTTGAGCCCAGCATGCGTATGCATGCATGTAATACAATGTCAACTCATTATGCTCGTTCAGCTGTTTATCACATGTTTGCACCTTTCATACGACAGTTCATTTTCCAATATTGTATGTGTTTACACATGCATGGCTGATATACTACATTATATACTACCTCATTGCAGGTCACTCTGGCAGGTAACACATTCAGCCATTTACATGTTACATACCACAATCCCAACCAACATTGTCCTTCTACCGTTGGAAATTGTGTTCACTCTGGCTCAGATGGAGAATTGAGCAAGCAGTCTCAGATGATAGTCAAGATGTTCGATTGATGACAGACAGAGTTGTACTGATGGGAACTTTATACATGATGTACTGCTACTAAGCATTGGTGTTACTGGCAACGACCACCAAGTCTACATAGAATGTTATGATGGTTTGTCTCAATTGCACAGTGCCCGCAGTTGCCTACAAATCAAAGGTAACATTGTCTCATTTACAGGTCTTGGACCAGAGTGAAAGAACATTCCATCACCCTTTTTGGCACCCTCCCCCTTTTCAGCAGCCTTGCGTAGATGATGGTCACCTTTACCTGGTGTGTTGTAGGCTGTGAAAGCAGCTGTAGTGGCGTTAGAACAAAGCAGTCAAGCATCCCTCTTTTTCACAGAGTCTGAATGAACGAAGATTGCATGGTGTGCGAGTCTCTCTCTCTTGACTGTTCTGTCATGCTCTCCATTGTTGGCATCATTGTGCCATATTGTCCATTATTGCATGCATGAAAACATCCTTGCTCTTACAGGAGCAACCTGTGGAGTAGGGATGATGTCAAAAAAGTTGTATTGGTGGACATGCTGTGTATTGGTGTAAGAATGATAAAGACTCTTGATAAGAAAGGGGTTGCCAACCAAGACTGGTGTCAAGGATCAACAGGGGAAAAGAAGGGAGCAAGCAAACCTCGCCCCTAAAGGGGTTCCAGGGAGGTAGTTATTAGAAGGGGCGTGTCAGACAGCAGCAGAGCGAAGAAGAGATCTTCCCTGGGGTTCTCCAGGCGAAGATAGCGAAAGATAGGGGCTTTCGACCTGGGTGACTTTTCTGAACAAAAGGTAGAAGAAATAGTGACTAAGGACAACCTTGACAGCTTCTTAGAGGCTCTGGGTGACCTTCTCTCATGTTTCTGAAGGAGCAGAAAGATGTATTTCAAGTACCAGAGTACATACTTTATAGTCTGGGCATACCCAAGACCAGAAATGTCAAAGATGTCAAGAAAATAACCATTGCAAGGCCCCAAGTCATAGGACAAGGCTGCAACATCAAGATAATGCTAAAGTTTAACAGATCCGAGTCAAATCTGACAAGGATAGACTACTGGAATGGAGCCTGATCATCCTCAGGGGTAAACTGGCTGTGTTAAGTGACCTTGGTCACTCAGCTGCATGACCATGTTTGATTGGCCAACATGTTTAAGCCCAGGACCTATGCTACTGAGTGAAATCAAATAAAAATCACCTTTGTCACATGAAAGAACATATCCCAAATCATCAATTCAAACTCTAGAAGACATACCAAAAGTTGGGTTAGACTCAGCCGACCTGACTGGGTTGACTCGGCCGACTTGGATGGACGGCAGGGACTTGGGACTTGCTTGGACAACCTCGAAGTCCTGTAAACAAAACTTCCCAATCTCTCCCTTTGCAACTGTAGTGAGCTACCAGCTCCTACAGCGGAACAAAGTGTCATTACATAAGCAAAGAAGCGGCAGTACAGTAGAAAGTCCAATACTATTTGTCAAAATTTCTACTCCATATCCCATCTTCACTCCTCTCATCATGCATGCAATTTTAAGTGGATGAAATACTTACTATGCCATCAGAGACCAACATGATAGCACTTTAAAGTATAATAATGATCCAGTTTTCATTGAGGTATGTAAAAAGAAATATGAATATTAGTATATGTGTATACTAATATTCATTCTTTTAGGTCTTGGATTGGGTTTTTCCAACCTCACACTATGGTCAGAAGATACAATGCCATCCAACCAGACAATGGATCAATCCAATGTCATACTTGGATCAATTCTTGGAGCATCAAATGCACATAACCAGTACTCATACACAAAAAGAATGCATGGTTGACATAAATATGAAATAATATCACTCAAGTCATAATGACATGTTTGATTAGTTTCTTGCTTTGATGATCTGATACCAATGTTTTGTCATTCCTATTGTTCACAAATGCTTGGAGGAAAAGAGTTGGAATGAAAAAGAATGGATGACAAAGATCAAGGCTAGCAACAATGATCTTTTCAAAAAAAGGGCAATATTTCTCTTAAGATTGCTGTCAAGTCCTTTTTGTGATCATACAAATCAGAGCTTGAAAAACACAATGGCAAACCTACTATCATTTGGCCCAAAGTGAGTGATGAAATCTATAATAAGATATTGAACAACTTGGCCTATGAAAGCCTTAAAGACACTTTTCACAAAATCCATTCCATTCTTCATGCCACTCCATTATACTGGGAAGAATGAAAGGGCACTGCATGGAGTGTTACTTTCATTCATCAACATCTCATGGAACATCAGCAAATGTTAGAATGAAAGGAACTCCTCGAACTTGATTATATTTGAAAGTTATGTACAAAGATTGTTGACCTCTTTCAAATCTTTTGTATCAAAGGTGATACTGAAGACCAATGGTTTGGCTGGGATTGCTATGATAAAGAGCTAAACATGGAAGACAATAATTCTCTTTCTATCTTTTTGCCTAAAAACTATCAAGGTGAAACTCTTGAAGTAGCCATCAAAAGAGCCACTGAAGCAGATGACCTCAAAAAGAAGCATTACAAAGCCATCAATGAGATCATCAAAAGTATTTAGGCATCAAATGTTGTAGCCTTTATCAATGATGATGGCAAGAAAATCATTAACAATAATTTGCAACACACCTTTCCTGTATTTCTAATGGTAATTGTTAGACATTTTTAGTATATACATATACTAATATTGCTATTTCTTATACAAGGATCTGGCAGGAATCTTGCATAAACATGTATTATGTCTTAAGGATTCAATCTTGAACTTGTCAGGAAGACTACCACCAAATGAGCTTTATATGGCAATCACTGATAATCTGGGCACTCAGTTGGAAGACTTCAAATATGCTAGTTCTGAAGAACAGCATGAATACTAGCATGGTCATACAGTCAATGAACTTGATGATGATGCCAAAACAACATTTCAATCCATGTCAACTAGGCAATATACAGCCAAGATCAAAAAAACCAGTGTTTAATAATATGAATGTAGTCTTTCTTGATTAAAGGCATTGGAGCATTCCAAGCCATCTATCAAGTTCATACCATTGAATAGTTCACCAAAATCCTTTGCAAGTCATTCAGGTAATATATAAGTGGCAATATTAGCATACACATATACTAAATCACCTCTAAATTAGTGTACAAAGGAAAAAGCAAGACATCATTCAAATATACAAGTCAAGCTATCTCAGTGGAAGACAGTCCATCAAAACAACAGAAGTCACATGTGGACAATGAATCCACATCAAGCAATGGTATTGTTTTTTCTTGCTGATTAACATTATATACATACTTATACAAAACAGAAAAGTGTAGCACTTCTGATTCTAGTCTTAATGAATTCTTTCATTCAGTGAAACAAGCACATTTGGATTCTAGTCTTGGATAACAAGCCTTTGTGGTTAAGTTGGCTGCACTCAAAGCTGCTGAGAAAACTGACACCAAAAGAATGGCAGCAATGTGGAATAGAATTAAACATGCCATAATTAACTTCAATTCTATTCCAATTCCTGACCTGTCTGATTTTCCTCTCATTGATCTGCTTTTCATCATCTGTGGCACTTTTCCAACAGATCATATTAGTGGTCATATTCTGTCACTTTGGATCAAACAACAGGCTGAGTTTCCAAATGATATCACTCTTTATGCATGGTTACATAACACATGGAAGAATAATGCTCATGTCAAGTCTATCATAAAAAAGGACTTGAAGGCCTGGATAGATAGCCATGTTGGACAATTGCAGACTGTATCAGATGATATTCCTATGGATGAATCTGAATAGATATCTCATTGGTGACCATTCTGTATTATAGTTTCATTTCCAATGTATTCCATGTGATTCACATGAATAAAATGTTTACTTATGGTATTGAAATATGAAAAGTAATGACAAACAATCAATTTGTGTGTCATACAATGTATATTTTTCACTCAAATTAGTATATGTATATACTAATGTTGATGCTGTCACCTGCTTTGTCTCACTTATTTTGATTGATTTGGCTTACAAGCAATTTAGGCTAGTGACACTACCACTTTGCTAGTCATTGCCTACTTTCATACCAAATCCAGTGATTTCTAAACAAATTGGTATATGTATGTACTAATGCTGATACTGCCACCAGGCTTGGCTCATCTATTTTGATTGATTTGGCTGACACACATTTTAAGCTAATGACACTACCATCTTGCCAGTCATCATCAACATTTATGTCAAATCCAGTGATTTTCTAAGCAAAATTAGTATATGTGTATACTAATGATGACACTGCCACCTGCTTTGGCTCACTTATTTCGATTGATTTGGCTTACAAGCAATTTAGACTAGTGACCCTACCATTTTTGCTAGTCATTGCCTACTTTCATGCCAAATCCAGAATTTTCTAAGCAAATTGATATATGTATGTACTAATGCTGATACTCTCACCAGGCTTGGCTCATCTAATCCAATTGATTTGACTGACAAGCAGTTCAAGCTAATGACACTACTATCTTGCTAGTCATTGCCAACTTTGATGTCAAATTCAGTGATTTTTAAACAAAATTAGTATATGCATATACTAATGGTGATGCTGCCACCTGCTTTGACTCACTTATTTCAATTGATTTAGCTTACAAGCAGTTCGAGCTAATGACACTACCATCTTGCTAGTCATTGCTGACTTTGATGTCAAATCCAGCAATTTCTAAGCAAAATTAGTATATGTGTATACTAATGTTGATGCTGCCATCAGCTTTGGCTCACTTTATTTGGCTTACAAGCAATTCAAGCAAGTGACACAACATCATTGCTGTCTTTGATATGAAATTGAAGTGAAATTAGTATAATGAATGCCCTATGTTGAAACCTTGCCTGAAATGATCAATGGAGTACACACATGAGAAAGATTCGTTTGAAAAAACAATAATGTGTGCACTTATGACAAGGCATGAATGCAAGAAAGACCTTTCTGAATGGGTGATGATGCTTTGATTTAGCATATGCATATGCTAACAATGGAGCATGAATGCAAGAATGACCTTTCAGAAAAAGGTGATGTAAGAAACGGTTGATGAAGGACAAACAATGGAGCATGAATGTGAGAAAGACCTTCCAGAAAAGGCAGTCATGAGAACCACGTGGTTCCCTGGGGAGTATGATATTAGGATGAAATCCCCTGGTTCATATATCTGTTTATTGATGACCTTCCAGTTAAATCAGTCTCCATCTGATATTAGCATCTGGATGACTCATATGAGACTACTGATAACAACCCAGGTATCCACTGCTTCATTTGGGAGCATTTACAGGTCATACATCACATTCTACAAAGGTTACAGAATGTTAGTGCTACTGTGTCAGTGAAGAAGTTTGTACTCATTGCACCTGATGTGACTATCATTGGTCACAAGTGCATAGCTGAGGGTTGGGTGCTGCATGAGGCAAAGGTGCAGAAGATACAGGATTGGCTGGCCTGTGCCAATTTGACACAGGTCCAAGGGTTCTTAGGTGTGTGTGGTGTCCTTTGAATTTTTATCAAGGATTTCACTTCCATCACTTGGCCACTTGTTACGTTTACACCGGGTAGGCGATGACGTAGACCTTGGTCTTAAGGCAAGCTGGCGAAGATGATAAAAGTAGAGTGAAAACCTAAGTTCTCAAGCTCAAAAATATAGCATTGACCCGAGCCCAATATGTGGGAAGATAGTCAAGCAGAGAGGTGAGTAAGACTCAAGCCAAAGAGTAGATGATTTAGAGAGTAAGATTGCTAGCTGTGATACCAGCCAAGGTAGAATCAAGATGAGGACTATGGTTACATGCGTGGTCCTTATATATGTAAGAGATATGCACACAGACCATGACTAAGTAAGGAAAGAATGCACTGATTGGAGGATAAGAAGATAAGTGGCAGTATCGCCATTGGTTAGAATTTAATAGAAGAATAGAAGGATGCGGGGATCAAGATAGAAGGATCAGAAGGCGTCGGATGTAATAGAAGATAAGAAGCATGATGGTGATTACTGTGAGAGGCCTTGGATATGATTGTGGGAAAGAAGATCAAGAGTGTAGCCAGTTGAGCGGCGGAAGAGTAGGCAAAGCCTAAAAAGTAAGTGTTGCTAATGTAATGGATAAGAGTTAGCTAAGTAAAAAGGAAAAAGATATAGGTGATAGAGAGACGAATCGTAACACCACTGGTCAATTTGACTCAAAAGGATATATCCTTTGAATGGGGCAAGCCTCAGCATGCCACAATGCAGTCTCTTAAGGATGTCATTTGTCACTCACTGGCTTTGTGCCACCTGGACTATGAGTCCAGGCATGAAGTCATTTTAGTGGTTGACACTTCAGTCATCACTGTAGGGTTTATTCTCTCAAAAGAAGAAGACAGAAAGTGCTACCTGAATTGGTTTGGCTCTATCAGCCTAACTGAAGTCAAGAGCTGATACTTGCAGGCAAAACTTGAGCTTTATGGCTTGTTTTGCACTGTAAAACAACAAAAATATCTTGCAGCTACTCCAAGGGAGAGCCTAATGCAAGCAAATAAGAGAAAGAAGGGGCGAGTGATCATCCCAAAGGGTTCCAGCTTGATCTACTCAATGGAAGTGGTCTAGACAAGGGAGAACACTGAGAACTAAGTCTTCTGAGTGAAGACTGCCCAACCCGACCGAAATATGGTGAGTCTGAGTGACTGCTGGTGCAACTGCACAGAAATAGGGGCTTCTGGACTGGACAAAGTACCAGCTGGGTAGAAAAAGAGTCGAAAAATGATATACGAAAGACCTACTGTGGTCACTTACTCTTGAGCTTCCCTAGACACTCACTGGTGGTCCTTTTGAAGGGGGAAAACTTCATTTCAGGTAGTGTGTACATAGCTTTATAGTCTGGGCATACCCAAGACTGTCAAAAAAGAAAAACTAATAAAATAGTAGCTGCATGTGCTGGGCATTGAAGTGGCACTGTCTAGCATGTAAATATGAAAGGATCTGACCCTAATACCAAGGGTCCGAGGCTGCTAATGCACCCAACCACTCTGAGGTCCCAGGTCTGAGTCAGGGGCACCAAAATGAAGTGCAACAAAAGGGAATGCAGTAAAAACAGTCAGACTAAGTACAAATGAGTGAAAGGAGGTAAAACAAACTGTTTCCTATCAAAATAACCATCCGGTTTGATGTTCCAGACTGATATCATCGGATCTGGTCGACCAGAGTAGGCCAGACAGCTCGGACAGACTTGGACTTGCTTGGCTTGGCTCAGTGCATCATGCAGCAGACACCAGATAACCTAGAATGCTGGAAATCATGCAAAATGGGACTTACAACTGTAGTGAGCTTCTGGCTCCTACAGTGCCTTGTGGGTGGTTCAGATCTTCATCTTTGGGGTCGCAATCCTTATGGTTGAAGTAGATGTGAAGTATGTGAAAGGTATGATCAATAATTCCGATCTCCAGTCTAACACAACCATCAACTAATGGATTACTGGCATCCTTTTATTTTTGTTTTACCTTGTTCATGTACTGGCTACCTGCCATATGGGCACAGATGGTCTTTCACATTGGGCAAGGATCCACCCAAAGCCAATGATGTTGAGGATTGGCTTGACAACATGTATTCGTTCTCAGTCTGTTTGCTCAATGACCATGTTCTGTTATCCAATTGTCTTGTTCACACTTCCAGATGTTACTTTGCACATACCTATGGTTTCCTGATTGCCATTTTGTCTCATTTGATTTTGAATGTGCCTGATAATGCCTTGGGTGTACAACCTGATGCCTCGGGCCCGGTTATCCCTTGATCTCCAAAGGTGCTTGCCAAGGAGGCTTGTGTCACACAAATTCACAAGTTTTTGACTACTCACATACATCCTGCTCACATTGCAGATCACAACTACCCAGCTTTTATCAATTTGGCAACTAGATTCTTTATACTTGACAACTCGCTGTACCAGAAGCGCCGCATGGCTGGCATTAGTTGGTGGTGCTGAGTGAGTGTCAGTTTTGGCTGATCAGAGAGGCTCATGATGACCTCAGACACAAAGGTGTCTTCTCAGTCTGAATGCACTTACTGTTGTGCTTCTGGTGGCCAATGTTGATTGATGACATCAAATGGTACATTCATACATGTCATGAATGCCAGACCCAGCAGATGCAGAAGATGTACATCCTACTGACTGTACCAGTTGTCATGGGCTTGTTTCACAAGGTGCACATTGACATGATGGTGATGCCACCTTGGGCAGTTACTGGTATATTGTCCAGGCAAGATGCACATTCTTGGCTTACCCAGAATGACACATGCTTTGCTTGGAGAAGGTGGTCAGTTTGGCTATGTTTATTTGTGAGGATATTTTATGTTGATGGGGCACTGTCACCAAGTTAGTTACTGACAACAGTCCCACATTTATACAGGCTTTAGATCTATTAACAGACAGGTATGGCATCCAGCACATACATATTTCCCCATACAACTCCCAGGTGAACAGGGTGGTCAAATGGCATCACTTCAATGTCCAGGAGGCCATCATTAAAAGTTCCCATGGAGGGGAGGTTTGCTGGCTTGTAGTCACTCCCTTGGTATTTTGGGCTGAACAGGTGACCATACTCAAGTTGACTGGTCTGTCACCCTATTTTATGGTACACAGCATTAAGCCACTTTTTCCTTTTGATCTCACAGAAGCAATGTTTCTGGTACCTGCACCAGATTCTGACATAGTTTCTAGAACAGTCCTAATTGCTTGGAGAGCATTGCAGCTCCAGAAGTGTCAGGGAGACATTGATGTGATGTGAAAGCACATTTGGGATGCTTGGTTTGCATCAATCAAACAGTTTGAGGCACTGTGAAACAACAAAAATATCTTACAGCTACTCCAAGGGAGAGCCTAATGCAAGTGAATAAGAGAAAGAAGGGGCAAGTGATCGTCCCAAAGGGTTCCAGCTTGATCTAAACAGAAGGGAGTTGTTTAACATGGGAACTGGCTAAGCTGAAGTAAGTGACCACTGTAGGTCTTTTAGTTTTGATCCTTTCTTTTGTTGCACTCAGTCAGTTTTTATGTAGTCCAGAGCCCCTATTCATTGCATCATTGTCCTCAGAGTCACTTGGACTCCTCATCATCTTTCATTCAGGCCTCTTGATTCCACTTAGGAAGCCTAGTATGAGGTGTACTCCCTTGTTAGACAACCCCTTCAGTGCCAGATCCAGCTGGAACCTCTTGGGATGAATATACTTGCCCACACTTTCACCTTTTCATTTCTTTTTGTTGTCTTACACCAGGGAGGGGTTACTTGTTGGCCAAAAGGCTAGCCCCCCCATCAGATGTGCCTTGAACAATTAGGCAGAGTTTTTACCCTGGTATTAGCCCAGCATCATATTTGAAAAATCTAAACCATCATTACAGAAATATATAGAAAAACAGTCATTTTGTTTAGAGAACACTCATTTGGACTCAGATAGCAATACTATTTAGATATTCAATTCAGATGTGCCTTTCAGAGAAGCACACTTTGGTTTGCATTTCTTTTCATTTTATGTTCAAAAGACACTGACCAGAGTTTGGACTTGGCCAAGTGATGGCACAGCTACAGGCCTATCAATGCAGAGAATTGATAGGAATAGAAGATCAGGAGTTGCCCAAAGAGGACAAGTTGAGCAGAACCTCACAGATGGTAGCATAATTGGCATTTTGTTTCTTTGGATCTCTTAGTACTTTTCATTCTGATTTTTGTCTTTTGATTACTTAGGACCAGTGCAATTAGGCTTTGGGGATGCATAGACACTCAGACATGGGGACACACAAGCACATCCTTACATGCAGGAGGGAATAAGATGAGTACAAGGATACTACACTAGGGGTTCATGGAGCCAAGGGCATTTTGGAGGATGGCAAGCTGCTGGTGTTGTAAGCCAACCTGAGTCCTCAACATCACTGCCTCAGCTTTGACACACACCACCTGGGCCTTGGAATCAACAATTGGGACAAGCAATCTGTGCTTGATGAGTTGTGGCAGGATGACCAATTGGGCTTGACAATATGCAGGGGTGGCTGATAACAAAATGTTTGAGCTCAATGGCAGGGATTTGGGCTCAATGATGCATGATAGAGGTGACCCATAAGTTTAAGGTTCAAAGGTACATGATGGGGATGACAGAGGAACCACTGGGTTGAAAAAGCCAGGGTAACAGTGACAGACCAGCATTTAGGCCTGAAAGCAATGGATAAGCACTAGTGTTTGCATTGAGGGGGGACCACAAGTGAATGTCCAGTTGCACTCAAAAGGACCAGGGATTTGAGCAAGTGGTTGTGCTTGAAGAGGTCAGGAAGGGCAACTGAATGTGTGGTGGTGCTTAAAATGACAAGGAGGGCACATCCAACAAATGGAAGGGCTCAAGTAGATGTAGCAGGGGGGAGGGCAGGGTCAGACAAGCAGTTGCACTCACATAGACTTGAAACCAAAGGCAGTGGTGATGTTGATGTACAAGTGGTTGATCTAGAGTGGTTGGCATGGCAGGAGCGACTGAAAATGAGCACTCAAAAATGATACTGACCTAGTCCTAATAGCACCTCATTATCTCCTCCTGATGCCCCCTTCTCAAGGTTATCATCGAGGTGTTAGGGTTGACAGTGCATGACAGGGACAATGGAGGAGCTGTTGGACTCAATAGGACATCCTGGAGGAAATGGGACAGCCATTGAGCTTGAAGAAGCAGGGCAGTACTAGCAATGGATGAGTGTTTGGGCTCAAGTACTTGGGTCAACAGGTGAAAGCAAGCACTGGTACTCACATCAAGAGGAAACTCCAAGCAGGTGGTTGAGCTCAAAAGAGCTAGAGCATTGAGCAAGGGGTCATGCTCGAAGGGGTCAGGAAGGGCAGTTGAATGAGTGGTGGCGCTTGAAATGGCAAAGTGGGCACATCCAGTGAGCAGGGTGATTCAAATAGACATGGCAGGGACACCAAACAAGCAGGAGGGCTCAGGAAGATGTGGCAGGAGCGGTTGGGAGCGGTTGTGCTCGAGCAGATATGGGAGAGGTAGATGGCGACCGATGGTGCTGGAATAGACTTGAAATTGATCGAAGAGCAAGTCTAGAGGAGTTGGAGGAGTACGAGAGCGGCAAGGGTGACTAATGAGCAAGGTGGGCACTCAGTGGGGATAGGGCACGCATCGTGAGGGACGAAGTGTCCAGGTATCTCAGCGAGGGCCAGTGCATGGGTTGTGCAGTGTCGGGCGGTGGCGAGTTTGGGTCGTAGGATGTAAGAGAGTGTCGTCGGACAGTGGTCATCAGTGACGAGGTGAGACGTGAAGTACTGGGGGTGTTGGTACGACGGCTGGGGATGAGGATTAGGTGGGTCAGTGGTGCCGAGAGACACGGGGGCCCTGTCGTTAGCGGTGGTGGGTAGGAAAGTATGAGAGCGGTGAAGGTGACTGGTGAATGTCACATCCTACGAGTGATGCCTGAATGGTACAGAGCATCGTGTCGGTCGTGTCGTGGCGAGTGCAATGGGTGATGAGGGGGCAATGGGTTATCGGCGATGACGAACATTTAATGACACACTCTACTGCGGTTGTGAAGTGTGGGGGTATTGTGGCATTGTTGGCGAGGCGAGTGGCGATGGGATTCATGGCGCATATATGCAGTAGGGTTACTGGGGGTGTGTTACAGAGTTGGCATCGTCTCGAGACTTGGATGAAAGCGGTATCATCGGTAATGGTGTTGTGAACAGGAATGACTATGGCAACGATAGGACGCAGTGCGGCGGCGATATGGACCCTCCAAGTCAAAATAGAGGGCTAGGAGGTGATCCGGGTCCATCAGAGGCGAAGAGAGCTGACAAAGGTGATTTGGACCGCCGAGACGCTGGCAAAGGGGCCGGATACGATGGGAGAGGTAATGGGATGGGTGGCGCAATGAGCGACACAAACTGGAACTCAAAACAAGTTGAAACGTGATCGCTAGCTGAGGGTGAAGCGGGTCAGCACAAGCAGGGCAAGCACAACATAGTGGACGCACCTGTGCCATCCACACGGCGTTCCAAGCATCCTCAGCACCCTACTGACCAGCCGATTCTGACTGCAACATGGAGGTCTATTGAAATCGAACCCTAGAGGTATCAGCGGCAGCAACTGCACTTACCGGGCCTTACAACCACGTTGAGGGCATATCGGGCGAGTTATATGGGACAGATGCCTTGTATGTTGACCAGAGAGGGTGTAGAAGCGAAAACAAAGTACGGCAACAGGCTGCCAGAGTGAAGCACACTAGGTACTAGTAAACAGTCAGGTACTACTGCGTTGATGCTGTGACAGACTGATGACTAAGCATCCTGAAATGGAAGGTGAGCTAGAACGGAGATTCAGAGTCTGTCAGAAACAACACAAAGGAGCGCGAATAACATGGGGGTGCAAGAGAGAAAGTTGTGGGGGATGTGAATCATAACATGTGTATACCTGTCAGCCTGCTAATAGGAAACGATGATAAAAAAAATGAAGTGAAGGGATTAAAGGAAAAGGTACTCGTCATGTAATCAATCGGTTCAGCGAGAGCGTGTCGACAGTGGTATCCGCATTGATTTTGAACAGTTAGAGCAAATTCGAGGAGAAAGAGAAAAGGCGCAAGGGCCATCGTTCATGGGAGGGAGTAGACATGCAACATATGTGCGGGCCTGTTTGATTTTGAAGCAAGACACGACAGGCGGGGACCGGGGGCCCGGATCTGCGCGAGGGATTAGGCTCAAAACCGACGTGCAGACCCGTCTTACCGCATATGAAGAAGCCGGGAAAAGGCGGGAGGGCCCGCATTAGTATGTCGGGGCGCAAGGGCAACATAAGTGCGAGCCCCTAGGTATGCAATGCAGATTGACAGGTGGGCCCGTTTGACTCCACAGGGAGAGACGGAAAAGAGTCAGGAGGGTCCGTATTAATGGGGTGGGGCTGAAGGGAAACGTATGCGCGGGCCCCTGGGCACATACGGGAGAATGGCGGGCGGGCCCGCATCGTTGTGACAGGGGGGGTGTCCATGCGCGCGGGTCCGTGCGAGTGCAGAGGAGGCGGCCGCAATAAGATGGGAAGTCCTGGATGTATCCGAAAAATTGAACATATAGCATGCCAGCGGGACCGTTTGACTGCATAGGAAGAGAGTGAATGAGGGCGGGAGGGCCGTATCAATATTCCGGGGCACAATGGGGACATAGGCGCAAGCCCGCATCCACAGGAAGGGGCGGATATCAAACATATGCATGGGCCAGCTTGAGAGCACATAGGGAGACTGCAAAAGGATGGCGGGCCTACATGCATGAGATGGAGTGGCCATAGAACCAAGGCGCGGGCCAATTTGACTGCATAGATAAGGCATACAACGTAGACGCAGGCCCTTGTGAGGGCAGAGTAAAGCGGCAAGAGGACCTGCATCGATTTGAGGGAGCAAGATTGCTAAATATGTGCGGGCCCGTCGAGGCCATAGGAGAAGGCAAACAAATGGAGGGTGGGCCTGCTTACGAAAGAGTGAGCCTACAACCTGACTCGCTTGGAAGAGACTGCCAATTGCAGTCGCCCGCATGATATGGTGGGGAGCAAGTATAACGCATGTGCTGGCCCTTTTGAGCATGCAGTCGAGCTGTCCTGGAGGTTCCACATTAATGCGGGAAAGTAGCAATTTAAGATACGCATGGGCTAGTTTGATTTGAAAGGAAGAGATGCTAAATTGAGAGGTAGCCCTGGGTGCACACGAAGGAGTAGAAGTGCATGCGATGTTTAAGCCCATGCGACGACATTGGAAGGCACCACAGGCAGTCGGGACGGCGTGCATTAATGTTCTGGAGAGTAAGTATGGCATAGGAACGGGCATCCGCGGGTATATAGTAAATTTCAGATGGATCCACATGGACTTGAAGGAGCGGACATACATCCGCTTCAAATTCCAGGGTTGAGTTCAGACACAAAAGGTGGCTACATTCCAAATAGGAGTTATATTGTGTACGTTTCACGTTCGAGCTGCAACCTTTCCAACTCCAGAAGCCTGTTCCTCTGCTCTGCGAGCGCCCTTTTCCGGCTTGCACATGCAACCAGAAACCTCAGCTGATAGTCCTCCAAAGCCCTCTTCATCGGTTGATCAAGGCGCTCGTTATAATCGATTTTTCGAGGTACTGAAGCGTCTTCGTACCAGATGCGTGCCGCCAGCGTATCTATATTTTGGGTCATACATTCAGAACTTTGAGAGGTGAAGGACGCATACCTGGTAGGTAAATTTCAGGAACAGAACCCCGAAATGAATCTTGCTGCAGGCGAGATCGTTCGAGTTGAATTAGTTGTGCATCTTGCCACCATAAATCAGATGGGAGACTGGCTTGGGAATGAAGGATGGCGACAAACCTGGACTGGACATCCGACTTTGTAAGATGAGTTGGTAGGCCTCTCGTCCGCTTGCACTTTTAAGGATTGATATATCCAGCTGACGGTGGCTGCAGGATGGCGTGTCCTCGTTTGTATCGGGTGCACCTCAAGGAGTATTTTCAAAAACACGAGCAGGGAAAAATGAGTACGACGCACTCGTAAAATTGCCTTGCACCGGGGATGAATGAAAGCCTGTCAAGTGCATGGAGCCATTCTGTGGATTTGTGGCGTTGTTGGATAATGTGACGGCCGTGGAAGGGGGTGGATTTGGATGTGTACGGTCGAATTGGGTTGCAGACACCTGCGGTTGACTTGGATAAACGGGGGGTGAGATGTCATCGTGGGTGACGGATGGCTGATCCGGCAGCTTCGGTCCGCTGGGTATTGTAATGGTTGAAAGAGGCTGTGAGTTCTGCATCACCTGTGACGGTGGCTCACGGTCAGAGTTCCGTCGTATGAGGTTTCGAATGTCTTACCGGCTGCTTCACGGTGATGTTGGGTTCTTTCGGTATGAGAAGGCCGCCCAGATGGCGTCGGAACTCCATTGATCGGGAATCCCGCTTTTTTCGGACGTTTGGGTGAGCTGGGATGACGAGCTTGGAAAGCGGCGGACGCGATGCGCCAGAGGAAGGTGACTGGGATGCGGTGACATGAGTGTTTTCTGCAGAGGATTCTCGATTGGAGCGTGCTTCAGATATTCTTTTTGCCCGTTTGGGCGGAGATGGTGTGAGACTATGGACTGGCGGCAGGTTATATAGCGTAGCTAACGGGCGAACTTGTAGGAGAAAACGAAAGCGAATTTAAAAAGCATGCTCACCTTCTGATGCAAACCTTACTCTGCGGTGATCATGCGGCATGTTGAAGTCGCGAAGGAGGCAGATGAACGTGTGGACAATGAGGGTTC
>JBBPTY010000159.1:0-26504 GCA_038094335.1 Tylopilus aff. striatulus | reverse complement strand
CCGGCCAGACTGACCGCGCTACAGTCGCAGAGTAATGGACCTGGACGCACGTTCAGCTAATTCACATTGGCGTAGAAAAATGTGCTTACCACAACTTTGAACTCGCCCTGTCTCTGGAGTTTCGGATGACGGATGATACAATCCCATCTACGACGGAATGAGACACGAATCACCCTCTCTGATGCGATCAAGCGGGAGAAATACTGACTGCTCTTCCAATAGGACATTACCACCCATCGTTCGTGCTATCGAATACAGTCCTTTACGGGAGATATCGACGAGTCGCCGGGCGTCAACACCGCCCTTGCAGACGAACTGCTCGGTATGTGCGACCCGGGGTCCGACCTTCACTGGAGTCGTCTTGGCCAGCGTATCGTGTGTCCGCGCTGGGCCCGAACAACTCTTGACGCTGTCCTTATCACTGCCTTGGGTGGCAATCTCGATACTCTGGCGAGCGTGCTCGACCCGTTTGCCGAAGAGACGGGAGAAGAGGAGACTACAGCAGCTGACCATGTCGAGAGGGTAGGGGAGGGGCTTCAAGTGCATCAACAAGTGGACTGAGGAACCTAGCCATTTTCAGTCTCACCATTTTATACGAGCCCTGCCGTATGTAGAATACCTCACGTGTCTCGGTATTCTCGTTGGCCCGCCCCCGTACGACTCACCAGGGTGAATTTTGATCGGTCACATTCACCAAGGGAAGACTCTGCACGAGGCAGTTCCAAAATTAGGGCGAAGTTGTAATATCACCATCTGTTATTCCTCCCATCATTGAAATGCGTGATTGTCGCCTCTGGAATTTGTTTTGCTGTCAGATCGTTCCTAACGGAGCCTGATACACCCATCGAATGCGAATTTATGTGCTTTGGATAGAGTAATGAGCCCACGAGGATGTGATACAAATACAGCAGTGAGACGACTGGGAAAAGATACACACGAGTAAGTTACGAATCTAGACGCTGTCTTTCAGCGACGGCTAAGAAAAGGGGTTGTCGCAAAGCAGGAAGTTTTTCGGATACGTATCCCGCGCGTCCGATATCGTCCACTTCTAGACGATGCTGTTTTCCCTGTCGTAAGCGTGTCAATATCCAGCTGGAAAATCCAATTCGCGTTAGTCCACCGCACAAAGGGCTGAAAGATCTAACAAGCATGTTTGCCCACCCCTCTATGAGCAACACATTGGAATGCCTCTTCTCAACCTCTTGTAATAGTTGCTGCTGCGCGAATAACAGTACGTTGACACATTCATCCCCGTCTGGGGCGTGCTTCTTGAAGTCAAAGATGTACTTCCTGCACGTGTCGTGTGTCCCAATGCGCATATCAATTTCTGAGAGGGAAAAAAATCAGGTGATTAGAAGGGTGCCTCCTGGAGATCGCAGGATGCGACGAGCACACCTGTTTCATTAAACATGAGCACGAGTTCAACAATCTCGCATCCTATGACCTCCCAAGATTAATCGTGCTAGTACTTCCGTCGAAACCACCTCATGGTGCCGATGCAAGCCTTGGGTAACGGGTCCGTAAGAGGAGGTGCAGAGTGCGGCTGCGGCTGCGTGACGGATCGAGCCTGCGTACGCGGGACATCCTGTTCGGTAGTACGCGCGCCCCCCTTTCAGCCCTGACTCCGAAATCAATGGTGCACCGCCACCTGTCGTTCTTCGGCTATTACCAAAGCAGCGATGGACGACGAATATGTACGTCCGCGCCCGTGATGCTGATTAGAGCGATGAGTCTGTGATTGTTCAGCCAACGGTGGAGATAGATCGTCCAAAAATACAGACTATTTCGGAATCCCGGTCAGGACGAGGGTGAGATAGACGAGGAGCAATGGAGGGCTTTGGCGTATAACGTTATTGGACTCGGATGTGTCCAAGCGAGAGCAACAGTTCAGATCCCTGCCTATCGCACCCTGCAAGCTGCCAAAGTCCGTGGACTCGACCAAGATACACCTGGGTTGTATTAATGAAATTAATACAAATGCCGTGCCGCAGTATCCGGCCCTGCAAATGGGAATCTGCGCGCCCCATCACCCAGGGATGCAATCTGAGAGATAATACAGCAATAAACGGACCTGAGATTCTAGAGTCAGAACTGCTATCGTGTCTTGTTGCTGATCAATGATTCCGAGGAGACCCGCAGAGAAAGGATGGTGCGCCAGGGAAGTCGTAAGCGCGGACGTACAGTGGCATGTTGTTTTTTTCAAATGCAGGCTAATGGGTTCGCCTCGGCAGGTTATTCATCCATCTCGGGGGATGGGAATCTGAAGTCGACTCTTCATTTCTTAGCGCGGAGTCACTGGACCCTATGACACGTATGCACCTCCCGCTAGTCTTTCAGTGCGGAGGCGGACAGAGGTCAAGCAAGTGGAGTATTCTGCGCTGCGATTCGCGCTCGCTTCGATATCTACGACGCCGGGAAGTTGGAAACGCACGAGGAGGACGCGGGGATGCCAAGTGCCCTCCGCCTGTTTCATCGATTACGGCATCATGCAAGGTGTGTGGCACATGTAGCTGCTGGGTACGACCGCCATCTCGACCTGGCAGGTTTAAACATCTCCAGTTGGGGAGCAAATACATACACGCCAAACGCAGGAATGAAACGTTGGGGTCTAGATTGGTGCCTCCCATTGTTCGGCATTCATGCTCGTAGTCGGTGGATTTCAGGCGAAGCGAGACAAACGAAACTACCGCACCCTTTTGCATGAGGCTCAGGATCGCGCAAACACCAGTCTTTCACCCTGCGATACCCGGCGCGATCGATCTACTTCATTCGGACCACTTTTAAGAGGCGTCATCATGACGATGGATCGTCGACATTTGGTGCCACAACTTGAATGCGACCCACCGGGATGGGAAAACAGTCCCTTCATCCTTCGAACCACCTTTTGGGAGAGGGGTACGAATTACGCCTTGCCTACATTAGGCAGTCTTCTGCCGGAAACGTTTGGGGTAGGTACACTCCTCAAACGAGGACTACCACTACGCCCGTCAGGACAACGGCAACAACGCTGGAGATTGCCGCTACGTTTTTTTCCGGTGCCACTAGCCTGGGCGGTCTCCGCCGGTGAAGAAGCGGTCGTGCTTGACATGATATTAGCACAGCTCGAAGTCGCGTTGCCAGATAACGTCAAGTCCGCACACTGGCAACATCACCAGTCCTCTAATCACATCGTGTTCACGGGATGGTAAAACCAGCCTGATACAGAATGCTGTCACCCCCTCGAAGATCACCTGCATCATGGGTCACGTCCGCTCCATCTTGAATGCCAGAGATGCCAAACGAGGTGACGTTTATCGGGATTGCCTTCGCCGCTTGTCTGAAAATAGGGGACGACCATTTGACACTCGGATAAAGAATCAGAAAAATCGGCGAATGATGTGGGATTCTGAGCCGTGGATATAACGACACCAGCTGTGCGATAAGAGATGCCCTTGTTAGCCTATCTGACTATTCGACAACGGGAACTCACCTGTCCACTTTGGGTGTTCGTTATTAGGGTTGGTCATCCCATTGCCGAAGGGAAAATAGTACGATTCGAGACCGTATTGATATACCCGTCCGAATCCTCTGCTCAGGCGATTCGCCATTGAGAACAAACAAGTAAACACAGTCCAGAATCTTTGATAAAATGTCCTCTGAGCAAGAGGTATTGAAACCGGGGGTCTGCACTCGCAACGATAGCGAATGCAGCTACGAAGACGGCGGAGTGGAAGCACATGCTACTCCTTGACCCTCGAAATTGAAATAGGTTCAAGTTGAGTCACTAGTTTCGGCCACTGGTATGTACTGACGGCCGACAAGTGATGAAAAGAGGTTTTTCTGGTTAAGCATGAGCTTGCTTGTTTTCACCAGCGGTCAGCGCATCATCGAGCCAACCTAGCTTGCTAAGCTGTCAATTGGGACAAAAGGATAATTGAACATAGCGCTAGATCTCCTACTCCAGAAAAGTCCAGTTACGGCCTTCTCTCTGTTTGCACATGGATTGCAACGAAACGGTCTCCACATATCTATCACCAGGTGCGACTTGGAACAGAGTGATGCCAAGTTACAAGAATCAACCGACGAGACGTTGCTGCCAACTAACTTATTTGCGACCGATGCGCCCGAACAAAACTTCTCCGACGCCAAGGCCGAGGACAATAGAAATGATGTATGCAGCATTGAAGGTCCTGTACATGCTCACATTCAAAATTCGAACGTATCAGGAGTTATCCATACTCACATGACAGCCAACATGAGCGCATACGTAAAAGTCGATTGGATGGCCTGAATCACTCCACGTGGGATATCGTGTGAGGGTAAGAAGGGGGGGATGAGCTGTCTATGTGTAGGGACGAGGGTATCCCCGGTGCCTTGATCTTTGCTGGTGTGAGAGGGCCTCCTGTTTGACATCAGGGTTAATGTTCTAAACCATTCCAGTTAGCTATGTGGACATGAAATTAGATACCAGCGCACTTAGCTCTCCAGCGCAGTTCTTCAGTGCGCCGGTATGCCACAAGACAGCGTTCCAAGATGCAAAACAGAAACAATCCTATGCAAGCACCAGCGATAGCGCCATTGGAAGCTGGTTGCCATGCCTCAAAGATGAGATAGTCCGTGCTTCCGAAGTGTAACCACGGAATCATCATATTTGACATACTTGTGGTCGAGTTGTTTGTCGAGCTATCCATCTTCGCTAAGGCGAAATGGGCATCTGCGATGGTCAAATGGTGAAGACGGTGGCAAACCAATGGCGGCCGCTACTCGTGGGAAGGTGCTTCGTCATGTTGCTGCCAAGGCTGTGAGGTCCTGAATTAGCCAAATTTAGACTTAAACGAAAATAATATCGGTCGATAATCCAAGTCGAAGGATAAACTGTTGTCCACGTTCCATAGACAATGGAATACGACAGCTTAGTCCAGACCTGGGGGCCACACTCACCAGAGTGCAAAGTGATGATGACGATGAACGCGCAATCGGATCACAGTCAAATGCAGGCCCTGTGAGTGTCCATCTCCTGTCGGTACAACTCGGTGAAAGGTAACTGGTAACCGGTAACCGGTAACCACTGACAGTCCAGACCAGTCTGCATCGTTATGTGAAGGTGGCAACAGTAGTAAGTGTTGGCGGCGGTCCGGCGGAGCCTTATGATGGGGTTTCGACGATGCGAGGAGCTTGAGTGGCGAAGCATCGCAGTTAAGATCTCGAAGTACAAGAAATAGAAAGGTGGATCAGAGAGGACGACCTTGTGCCTGCTTGTCACACGATGAATTAGACCAACGCACGACGCAACACAAGTGTTCTGAGAACTATGCCCTCACTTGTGTTACCAGGTGCCATCGAGAATGGCCCATGACCCGTGAAGAAAAGCGCTTTTCAACTTGGGGGTTGTTGAATGCCGGGGGACAGAAGGAGATGGCGGAGAAGATAAAAGCGAACTGAGGTAGTAAGATGAGTGCGGCAATTCTGCGCCATCCAATCGCGAAATGCCGAAGCCCATGTGGGCTGCAACCGCCTAGTGCCGTGATGACTATACGTCCTGCATACGGCAATACTCTCGTACAATAGGTGCATGGAGGCCTCGCATTTTTCTTGCCATTTATCGCCGTACATGTACTATTCTTTACTTCCGAACTGGCACCCACACCCAAGTCGGCACCCCAAATTTCCATGGATTGTCACTGCTGAAATCAGACTCCGTTTTCGGCTTGGGGTTCAGCAGAGCATGTATGTATTGTAGCAGATTAAAGGGAGTTTACTCTGGGCCATGAGAACTATATCTATGGTAATTGCTGTGTGAATGATGTGGTATGATGTGTGGGGTGTTAAGGGAGTGTTATGGGACATTGTAGTGTCCGCAGAGTGAGTAGTACAGATTATCATCACAGCAGACTTGACGGAATGATAACTCCCATCTGCGAGCTCCTTGACAACAAACACCATCTGGGTCTTATATTCGGGGTCCCTGGTTGAGGTCCGTTGTCCTTGACGATCCGCCATTGCCAGCGACCGTGTCTTATAGTGCATGTGTTAAATGAACGCGTCAAACCGCCACCCATATTTGAAGCTCCACTTCGGCATCCGCAAGTGACAGGCAGCGTGACAGAGGCTTGTGTAACGATCAAGAGAACTACTGCATATTTCTTGTTCATTCAACTTCGTGTGGGTTACTAGAAACAAGATATGTAAATAAAATGGCGATTTTGTGTATTTAGTGGCCCATGCTAGTTTTGGGGTAAGATAATAATGTATTCTATCCCCTCGCGTGATGACTACGGACGCTGCTCATGGCGTTCGTTTTGCGGCTGGGGACGGGACGCGTCGACGACCCGACGTTTTTGCTCCTTTAGGGTGCCTGAGCATGATCCGGGATTCCCCGCGCGGCTACATTGATTGCACGGTTTCCAGGTCCAAGGTACTTAAGGTACTTATCCTACTACTAGCACTAGGGCTACTAGGATGCTTCCCATAGCGCTTATCAACGCTTTCCGCTCGTCAGCTCGACCCGTCGTCCTTCTTCCCAAGGTCGCAGCGCCGTCTTTGCAGCTTTTCTATCGCCACCAGTCATCGAAAGCTAGCGATAATCAGGCTCTGGAAGCGGCTCGTAAACTCAATGACCAGCTGCAAAAGAATTGGAAGAGCCCCATTCTCACCTACGAGCAGCTTAAGCCGAAGACCCTTAGTCCTAGTAACGTGCGGTCTCACTTTTCCTCCCCTTGTTACCTCCAAGCTTCCCACTATCGTACAGGATGCTTATCTGATTGATGTCCGGGAACCAAACGAGGTGATGCAGGGATCGATACCCTCCTCTGTGAACCTCCCTCTTTCGGTCCTTGCCAATTCCTTGAACCTCAACGCCCAGGCGTTTCGTAACCAGCATGGCTTTGACAAGCCCGGAAAATTCCAGGAAATTGTGTTTTACTGCAGAAGCGGTAAGAGAAGTGCCTCTGCGTGTGATATTGCCAGAAGAAATGGTTACGAGAAGTAAGTTACCTTCTTCCGATAGACTCTACATTCATCACTTCTCGTGTAGCATTATCAATTATGAAGGGTCTTGGCTTGACTGGGTATCTCGGGAAGGTAATGATAAAAGTTCATCGGCCTAAATTTCAGGAGCGTCGTTTTGACGATTGTCTCATTGACAACTACAGTGTCTGTAGTACCGCGTATACCATTGAATACCACGAGTTGACTGTATAGAAGTGTAACCTCGATTTGAAACACCCTTCTTGACTCTTGAACCGACTTGCTATTTCCGTCTTCTCTAGGTTGCTATTGCCATGCTCGCTCGGACTTTCCTTAAGCTTCTATCGCAACGTACGTTGTCAAGCGTGGAGAGCGCCATACTCTTGTCTACCACCAGGAGTGCTACCCTGCCCACTAGACATGCGTCTCCAAACCGCTACGCCCGTATACCGCGCCTTTACACATGCAGACGAGCATTGAGTACACCTCCACCCCATGTAAATCACAGGTATGCAATTTTTCGCCAAGTTATTGCGCATCATTCACCCACAACCCGAATTACAGTGACCTGCCCATGGACAGGTATCATGCCCTTGCCGATACGACCATGACATCCTTGCTCGAACGACTGGAGAACCTTTTGGACGAAGTAACCAACGAGGGTTTTGAGGTCGACTACCACGTACGTTGCGAGCTGTCCACTCTAGCCTGTGAGCTCGACGACCCGCGGGCGCAAGGCATGACATCACAAGAAGCACTGACGGGTATCATTTACAGAGCGGTGTTCTGACACTCAATCTGGGCTCGCATGGGACGTATGTGATCAACAAGCAGCCTCCCAACAAGCAAATATGGCTGTCGTCTCCTCTCAGGTTGGTTCCATTCCCACTCATGAGCGACCATCGGCGTTCACACCTTTCACTTATGCAATCCTCCCTCGCGTTTTCCCAACGTTGCCCTTCGATAATGCGACTGGCGTACCTGTGGACGCTACACGCAAATGGAATGCCGAATTGGTGACTGTTCATTGACGACCACCTCGCTAACGAAATGAATGGCTAGTGGACCTAAGCGATATGACTACGAGTTGTCTTCAGACGACTGGCGGTACTCTCGTGACGGAGAAGAAATGGGCGGTCTTTTAGAGCAAGAACTTAGTCGTGCGCTTGGGCGTAAGGTGGAGTTGGGACTCAGACATATTTCGGAAACGGTCGCGTAGATGATGAAAATGCCTATCCCTGCTGCCGACCGACTAGGGCGGGCTGACCACAACATTAAAGAAGTATGAATGATATACATGCGATATGTGAGTACACTTGAGCATGGTAGAATTGAAATTGCGATGGTGGGATGAAGTGATGCGAATCTGATGGCATAGACAAGAAGTTCATGCGACGTGATATCAGCTGCTTGTGCCAGAGTCGGCGGATAAAGGCGTCCCCTCCACTTCACGTCTGCGTGAGAGGAATAGCGAACCCAGAAGCCTGGAATCATAGTTCAGCGTGACAGGTGTGGTCAGAAGCAAGCGCGTCACCTATTAGTATCCTCGTAATGCTGGCGTACACACTGGACTTCCTCAATGAGCCCCTTTTCATCCGTAAACCCATGATAACCGCGGTCTGCGTGTCCATGACGGGGAAGCTGTGGGAACGCGGGGTGGTAAGGCGACCTGTTGGCCCAAACCGGTGGTCTCTGTCCTACTGACGGGTCTTGTGTGGGTGATTGCGAAGGAGGTTGCGTTACTGGGCTGATGTTCGGGCGCCAACCTCGAGGCGGGTGGGCAAATAAGAGCCGATGCTGATTTAGAACATGCAGCTCGTGGAGGAGGTTGTTGGCATCCTTGTACTGATTTGGGATCGTCCTCAACGGTAGCGAAGACCCCATCCCGTTATGTGAATCTTCTATCCAATCCTCTTCGCCATCACTCTCCCAGTGTGAGCCACTGGGTTCCGACACAGGCCAGCCCCTCAGTGCATCGTCCAGCTGGGGAGGTTGTATGCGTTGCCGTTTGGAACAGGGCTGTGTTGGAGGAAGTTGTCCGACAGGTGCGTTTGGGAGAAACGAAGGCAGGTCACCAAGCGAAGAGGGAGGAGGAGTCGCTGGGCGTTGCCGTTTCAGCATGTCTGTGGGTGTGGCGAAGAGCAGCAACTTGGTAATACAGTGCAGCTAGTAATACAGGGAGTGATCGGAGTACACGCAAGCAATACCGCGTGGACTTAGACTTCTGCCACCCAAGTGAGTCACCCTCATTCTCCACCCATCAACACAATGGCCGACACAGACGTCTTTGCGGCTATGGGGATCTCTGGCTTCGGCAAGGCTGCCAAAAAGCGAGACCTTGACCCATCTCGCTTCGACGTGGCGAAAAGACAGGTTGTCAGCCTGAGTGTCAGTAAACATACCGGTCACATTCCTCGTGTTCATCATCTGTCTCTTCATTCACAGGAAAAGCAGGCACCCGAACCAGGGCCTAGCAGGGTTTCCCGCAGCCTTCCAGGAGTCGAGACCAGCCAGTCCGCTCCAGAGCTGGCGCCGGCCCCACCTGCAAAACATCCCCTGCTTTCCGATGGATCAGAGGAAGATGCCTCGGACGATGCTACAGATGCAGAGGAGGACGAGCCCGAGTATGACCCCGCTTCTCCCTCGCTCTCCGTCCAGCCTGAGTTTCCTGTCACTCATGAGGCAACGCTCAAAGAGCATACCAAAGTCATCTCAGCCCTGGCACTGGATCCAAGTGGGGCACGTGTTCTCAGCGGATCACACGATTACGACTGCAAACTTTGGGATTTTGGTGGAATGACTGTACATCCGAGGTCCTTCAAAACTTGGGAGCCAGCAGGCAGCTACTATGTGTGTCCACCCATTCAGCTGGAACGCCAACCATCCTCATCTCTTTCATAGGTAAATGACGCGAAATTCTCAAACAACGGGCAACAGTTCCTCGTGATCCCTGCCACTCTCCAACCCAGACTTTATGACAGAGAGGGTGAGGAAGTGTAGGTACGTTCGTTTGCGTGCGGGAACACTCATGTAACGAACAATTGCAGGGCAACTTTTATCAAAGGTGATATGTATATCAGGGACATGAAACACACTGCGTACGACTCGCCTAACAATTCTATAGTGTAGTGTTTGACGCTATTGCCAGTGGACACGTCGGCGAATTGACGGGGTGCTCATGGCATCCACGAGACCCCAAGGTATTTATCACGAGCTCAGCCGATTCAACCATTAGGTGAGCATATTTTAACTCTTGCACTCCGGTTGATGCCAAGTCTCGCAGAGTATGGGACGTGGAGAACAAGCGCAAGCAAAAGACGGTCATCGTCGTCAAGTCGAAGGAGCGTGGAGCACGAACCAAGGTGACGGCGTGCACGTACTCTCCGGATGGAAATCTGATCAGTGGTGGTAAGCCCATGATGCTTCCTCTATAACTCGTATGATATACGTATTTTCTTGCAGCTTGCTTGGATGGTGCACTACACCTGTGGCAGTCTTCATCCAATTTTGTACGCCCGAACATGACCATTGAAGGTGCTCACGCAAAGATGACGGAGACTGCGTCTGTCACATTCTCTGTGGATGGCCGGACAGTCCTCACGCGAGGAGGAGATGACACTATGAAACGCAAGTGACGCTTCGTTGAGTGGTCTAGCCCCTTCTGAAACGCATATTATAGTATGGGATATTCGTTCCTTCAAGCGACCCGTGGCGGCACAGTCCGAAATGACGACGTTATACCCTGGCACGAATGCCGTGTTCAGTCCTGACGAAAAATACGTGCTTACGGGTGTTGGTGCGACATCGAAAGGTGGACAGGGGCGTCTTTTATTCCTCAGCCGAACAGACCTGAGTGTTGTCAAGGAGGTCGAAATGGAGTCAACGCCGGTGAAAGTAGTATGGCACTCCAAGATCAACCAGATCGTCGCCGGACTCTCAAACGGGACAATATCGGTATTGTATTCACCGGGAACGTCGACCCACGGCGCAAAGCTCCTATTATCGAAGGGGGCGCCAAAGCGTCCAACGGTGGAGGATATGTCGGACGCGCTCGCCGCACCCACAATTTTGACACCGCACGCGTTGCCAATGTTCAAAGATGGAGATGGAATTGTGAAAGGGACAAAGCGCAAGAGGGAGAAGGACAGGTTGGATCCACGGAAGAGTCGACGACCGGAGCTGCCAGTGACCGGGCCCGGCAAAGGGGGACGCGTCGGTGCGAGTGCGACGCAGCATATCGTTCAGAACTTGGTACGAGACACAACACGAGACGAAGATGTAAGTGATTTCCTGGTTACTCTACACGAATATCCACTCATATAAATTCCTACTACAGCCACGGGAAGCGCTACTCAAGTATGCGGAGCTGGCGGACACCGACCCACAGTGGACTGCAGGTAAGCACTTTGGGGACCTTTTTGCGCGTTTGATTCGGCGTCTCGCTGCGGAGTACCAACTCGGGAAGGTTGCCGTGGCGGAGATCGAAAAACTGTGTATTGCTGTGTTTGTGTTGATCTACCGGCTGACGTGGCGGCTCTTCCCATCTTCTTTTTTTTTCCCAGCGTGGCGACAAAACCAGCCCAAGCCCGTGTTTGCAAACGTCTCAGGGGACGAAGAGGAGTCGTAGCGGGGTGGAGATGGCATGCAAGGTCACATAAGCTAGATACTGTAACGTGTACAGAGGAGGGTAGAGTGAGTGGTGGGGTGTGAGTAGTATTTTGGATGGTCCCTGCGCGGTTTGAGATCGAACCTTAATTCCGGCCGCCTATAAAGACCCAATGGGTGGCTGCCGATTTCCCCAAATCCAAAACTCCCCTCCCCCTCTGCAACCGTCACGCTGTGTGACAAATCCTGTCACGCGCCACCCATGAACGCGACCGTCGCTGCACAACACGACGCGCCCACCGTCGGAACTGATGACAAACCCGCACCGCCCGTCCCCTCTACCGACGTACACACCGACAGCAATGGTACACGTGACAATCAGTTTATATTAAAATTTTCCCTTAGCTAACCCTAAACACGAAAAAAGATTCGCTTCCAAACGGCCATGTCTCACTAGACTCGACTTCTCCCATGTCCGTCTCCCCATCAGACACAGGTTCGTAGTGTCAATCACTGCTGTATCCTGACCCCTTTCTTATTTGACCAGTTCCTGACCTCGTTCACCCGCCCTCAGTCCATCCAGATGCTGCTCATGACATCAAGATGGCAGAAACACCAGAAGCTCTCGTCGAGGAGATGCTCGTTTCCGATGCCGCTTCCCCAGATGTCGTCCCAAACGGCAAGATCACTTCCGACATCACCGACCGGGATGGCGACGTGAACATGGGGCACACTCACCTCAACGGTCATGCGGATACAAGCGACGTCAAGCTCACGTCTCATGACGACTCGCTTATCACGTGCTGTCCTCCTAATCTCAACGGCTCTCCTCATCAGGTGGACGTGGATGCGGACAATGATGCGAGACCACCACCAGCGAAACGAGCACGCAAGCTTTCCGATGCCGATCAAGCATCTATCGCCAATGTAAGCCAGCCCTTTGTTGTCTCGCTCTCGCAGACTGATCTTGTCGTCATCCACCAAGACTGCCTCTCCTCCTGCCACCGCTTCTTCCATTCAGGCGAACGATGATGCCGCCCCTGTTCTACCAACGCCAGCCCCTACCGGCACCGCCACACTGAGTGTACAACAACATCGATTCTGTCTTTCCACTGTCCGTTCGTTGAAAAAGATCAAGGATGCAGCGGCGTTCATCCACCCCGTTGATCCCGTCGCACTAAACATCCCTCACTATCCCACCATCATCAAGAATCCAATGGATCTCGGAACAATTGAGCGCAAGCTCGCGTCTTCCAACCCCCAAAAACCTGATCCAAATCCTGACAATCCACGGTATAATAATGCCGACGAGTTCATCGCTGATGTTCGGTTGATATTTGCCAACTGTCTCACGTTCAATGGGCCGGATCATGCCATCACTAAAGCGGGCAAGCACGTTGAATCCGTGTTTGACAAGCAAATAAAGAATTTACCACCGCCTCAAGTGGTATGTGAGTGTCGATGGTTTTTGTGGAGCAGGTGCTTACACCATAGCAGATCAAGCCACCTGTAAAAATCGCCACTCCTCCACCTCCAGCACCCGTCAAGAAGCCCAATGTTGTACCACCTGCCCCTGCTCGACGAGCATCCACATCTGTCCCCGTGATCCGTCGCAACGACCTTGAGCAAGCATCCGCACGTCCTAAGAGAGAGATTCATCCGCCCCCTCCAAAGGATCTGCCATACGCTGATGCGCCCAAGAAATTGCGGAAAGTGAAGTCAGTCAAAGACGATGGTTCAGCGGAGCAGCTCAAATTCTGCTCCAAATTGCTCGCAGAATTGCATCGCAAACAACACTGGGCTGTCGCGCATCCATTCTACGAGCCAGTGGGCGAGTATTGGATACTTGCTTCTCATCCTCGTTGCTCATCGGGTCACTTCAGATGCGGAAAAGTTGGAAATTCCAACTTACTTCAAGATCATCAAAAAGCCGATGGACTTATCCACCATGCGAAAGAAATTGGAGAATCAAGAATACTCGAATGCTTCCAAGTTCTTTGATGACTTCAAGTTGATGATTCGAAATTGCTTCACCTTCAACCCTGCCGGCACACCTGTCAATCAAGCAGGAATCGAGTTACAGCGCCTTTTTGATGATAAGTGGAAGAACCTCCCGTCATTGCGGGAACCAAGTGAGGAGGAGGAAGAGGAGGAAGAAGACGAGTCGGAGGAGGAGCGCAATCGTGAGTCCATTGATGCATGACGCCGACCTCGCACTCATCTATTGTCATACACAGGTAGGATTGCGACTATGGAGGCACAGATCGAATCGATGCGAGGCAACCTACTCGCACTGAAGAGCCAGCCTCCGAAAGAGAAGAAAAAGAAAAAGAAGGAGGGTAAACCCGCTGCTGTGTCTACCACCAAATCAGCTACTTCCCGTAATGCCAAAGCTCCCAATGCCGGGAACGGCGCCGTGAAACGGAAAGCAAAGAAGCCGATTCCAGAGGACGATACGCTATCATTTGATCAGAAGAAGGACCTGAGTGAGGCGATAACGAAACTGGACGGGCAGAAGCTGGAGAAGGTCATACAAATAATCCATGAGGGTGTACCGGAGATTCGTGACGTGAGTAATTTCTGTAGCAGATGCGCCATGTCTGACAATAGTATCAGAGCACTGAGGAGATCGAGATTGAAATTGATCTTTTACCAGTACACGTTCTCACCAAGCTGTACAACTTTGTGTTGCGGCCACTGAGGCAGCCTCCTCAGAAGCGTAGTCGTCCCTCAGGGAAGGGTACTGGCACTGGTGGTCTCAAGCGCAAGAGCATGGACGAGAACGTAGAGGCAGAGAAGATTCGCCAACTGGAGGAGCGTATGAAGTTATTCGACAATCCTCCAGGGACTGCGACTGTTCCCGCCCCCGCTTCCGTTCCTCGTCACGATGACAGTGACCATTCCTCAGACTCAAGTTCTGATGATAGCTCGGGGAGTGAGTCTGATTGATTTTGTGCTCTGTTGTATTATTTGGGTATCATCCGGGTTTTCCGCTTTTCACGTGCGACAGTGGCGAGGACTTCTAGTTACTGTTCTCTTAATGCCAGAACGTCTTTACTCTTGATCTTTATAACCTTTTTCTTCGCAGCACCTGCTTTCCATCACTTTCATTCCACTATCCTCGTTCATCAGCATCCGCGTACATACATACAATCAACGAATTAAAGAACAGCAATGTAGTCAGCTAATTCTAGTCAAGCGGTCCTCCGTCTAGAGCAAGTAGAAATGCTGTCATGTCGAGAAATACATCGGCTGACGTTTGTAGCGATAGTCCACTACCTTGAAGCACACATTTATGAGATGCGAGTATAGATTCCAGCTACTAAGTGGTGATACATGAAGTCACCTGCGTTTGGAGGTATTGCCTTGCTTCCATTGTTGCCAACCAGCATGTGTTGCGGGTGTGGTTGGAAGCGAGGTACGCAAAGAGGTCGGCAACGGAAGAGATTGGGGAGGCGGACGAAAATCTTGAGTTGTTGCCCAACCCTGCCTCACTGGAGGCAAAGCATCTGTGGGAGGAACAGGGGCGCGACCAAGACATTCATGCCAGCCGGGAGGTGGTGGTGCGACTGAAGGAGGGGGCGCATCTGTAGGTGGTAGAGGTGGTGGTGCCGACGAAGGCGGTAAGGATGGAGGAGCGACAGACTGAGAGCTGCCAGCATCCAGAGATGTCCATCCCCCAGTGCGAAATGCAGGGGCGCACGCCGGAGGTGGTGGTGCACTGGGGGGAGGATCGTCGGGGGTAGGTGGAGCTGGGCTAACCGGAGGCCAACCAGAGCGAAGCCTCGAGTCTGTTTCAGGTTTTTGCACAGAAGTAACCGCTGCCCAGCCCGCCTTTTTGAACCCACTGGACCTTGTTTCGCTCGTGGACCCTGTCTCACTTTCAGGGGCCAAAACAGGGGTGGGACCCACGGGGGCAGGTTTCGCAATCTTAATACCTTGGGCTTTGGCAAGCTTCCTGAGTTCTTTTTCCTCTCTCTTACGCTCCTTTTCTTTGCGCTTTTCTACCTCCTCTTGGTTGACCAGGCGAGCATTTGCCTGCATGTCTTTCAGACGTGCTTTGTGGTGATGGGCGTAAGAGTTGGTATGTTCGTCATACTGAGCGACGTTTTGGAACTGTTTCTCGCAGAGAGTACAATAAAATGGCCGTAGAGTATCCGAAATCTCTGATTTGACGGCAGCACGTTTAGCCACAATGTCCTGCGAGGATATGGCGGTTATCGATGAATCTTGGACGCAAGGGGAAAGGGCGTGTACTTCTCTAGCTTTACGCTGGTCTAGAGTCTCTTTGCGCTGACGCTCAGAGTCTAACTCGCGCCTCTGAGATACGGTAGTCTCGATCATGCGCACGTCCTGGTTGATTTTCCCGAGGCCAGTCAGATCGTTCTTGATTTGAAATGGAATAGGGTCGACACGTCCTGACGACAAACATCATGGGCGAGGCGTCGCACGTCAGAGCGGATAGCCTACCATCTCCGGATAGTCCGAGCGGCTGTCCCTCCGTCCAGCCGAGTTTCGTGAGCATTGCAAACCCCTTGTTGGTGTTCTTGATCTTGGTTTCGACGGTGATGACCTCTCGCGGTGCATAGTGGATGTGTTGGTCGTACTTGTCCATGTCGATTGCACCCTCTGGAGGTGGCGAGGGAGTGCGAGAGACGAGAGAGACATTGTCGTCGTCGTCGTCGTCGTCGTTGTGGTCGGGAACGTCGGGTTGGTCGGATTCGGATCTGGATCGCTGGAAGGAGAAGGGAAGGGAAGAGGGCAGTACGGGGTGATGTCAGGGATGCCAGAAAATATGGCAGAGTACCTTGAATGCAAGCATTCCCACTCGACTCCACCGAGGACGAAGAAAAAGACAAGGAGCGCACGAACCACGTGACTCCCGTCGCGGTTCGACTTCCACAATACACCAGCGAGAAATGGCGACGATGAACTCGGACGATTACTACACCGATGACATCGACTCTGGTTTCCTCAACCAGCTCGATCTCATCGAAGCGGCTCGTCCAAAGCGCGACCACCCCGCGTCGGTGCCGCAGAAGCGACACCTCGTCCAGGAGGACTCCTTTATGGATCTCTCGTTCGAACTCAACGACGCAGACCTGCAGCGCATAGACGCGTGCGTCGACGATGCTAGGAAGAGGAGCCGGGTTACTCCCGTCGCTGGCCCGAGCAACACCAATCGTCCCGCGTCCAAGAGCTCCGTTCAGACGACACTCTTTGGCGACATCGTCCGTTCGCCCGTGTCCTCCGGCACGGCCAAGTCCTCCTCTTCTCGAGGCCCGATGCAGAGGTCCACGTCGAGCCGTCGCAATCCCTTTGGCCAACAAGCCCCTAAAACCAAACAGTGGGATCACACTGCGTTTGCCAAAACCGGATGGAGGAAACCCAAGCCAAAAGGGAAAACAGAAGATGATCAGGAAGAGGAGGAAGTCGAGTTTGACCAGTTTCCGGCTCCGTTTGTACAAGGTATGTCGTGGTGCCACGCCAGCCCATTCCAGGACTAACCTTTTTCGCAGCTTGGTATGTATTTTGGTCTTCGTAATCGAACATTGACATTAATGTCAAGCATGCTGTCTTGGTCATCACTTTCAGTCCGGTGAGTTCATGCACTAGACTTGATCGGGTCGCATACTCATGTGTCTACAGCCCCCAGCGATGAAACTCAAAGTCGATATGCTCGAAGCAAAGCACTGGATCTATCCACTCAATCAACCCAAACGGGATTATCAGTTCAATATCGTCAAACACTGTCTATTTGACAACACCCTAGTAGCACTCCCCACTGGACTCGGAAAGACTTTTATTGCTGGTGTTGTCATGCTCAACTGTAAGTTCTTGCGTCCTGGTCTTGTGTCACGCGTAACGCACTTCATCCTAGTCTACCGCTGGTTCCCCGAGGGAAAAGTTGTCTTTGTCGCGCCCACTAAGCCTCTCGTCGCTCAACAGGTCGATGCTTGTCATCGGACTTGCGGTATCCCAGGCAGGGACGCAATAGAATTAACGGGCAACAATCCACGCGCGTACAGGTCCCGGATGGTACGTAGTTACATGTTTGAAGTAGATCTGTACCGACTCCTCGCAGTGGGAGAAGAAGCGTATCTTTTACATGACGCCCCAGACACTCATCAACGATCTCATGACGGAAAATTGCGACCCATGCGATATCGTTTTATTAGTTATCGGTCTGCATCCGTCTTCGAGTTTGAGCAATACGTCTTTCTGAATACTATATGTTCTAGATGAAGCGCACAAGGGTACAGGCGACTACGCATATGCTCAGGTTGTCCGCTACCTCATGGCAAAGAACCCACATTTCCGGGTACTTGCGCTGACCGCGACCCCTGGAAGCACTCCTGAGGCAGTCCAAGGGATCGTGGACTCCTTGCACATCAGTAGGATTGAGATCAGGGACGAAGGGAGCTTGGACCTACGGGAATATATGCACAAGAAGGTTCACTTTTCTCTCTAACTTGAGTGGTGTCTCACATCTTTTGATAGGAAGTCAAGCAACATATCATCAGGATGACGGGGGAAATAGTCCATTATCAACAACTCCTGAAAACTGTCATGGAGGTTAGTTGGATCTGTTTGGCTGAACTGGCGTGCTAATTGTCTATAGTCGGTGGTAAAACCACTCATTGCCAGAGGCGTGATGGAGCCAATGGACGTCGTCAAAATGCATCCGTACCGTGCTACAGCCATTATCCAACGAATCGCCTCTCAACGAAATAGTCCACATGCATGGGCAATGGGGACCCTCTCCTTGGTATCGTCGCTAGCCCGGGCCATGTCATATTTGGTATGATCGTCCCTAGCCTCCTAGCGATGAGTATTTGATGACATCAACGCAATTCTACATGCACGAATAGATGGAGGCCACCGTCCCTATGTGCCTTCATTACCTGCAAGAGCTAATTCGCAAGGATGATGACGGTAAGAAGAAAAAGACATCCTCAAAAATGAAGTCGGACCCCATATTCCAAAAGCTTCTCGCCGACCTTGAAGTCAGCCAGAGCCGTCCTGGAGGGTTTGGGTTGCATCCAAAAATGGAGACCCTCAAAACACTACTAGTGCAACATTTTGGACAAAGGATGCCTGAAGGGGAAGAGGAAGAGGAAACACGAGCCATGGTCTTCGTGACGTACCGAGAATGCGTCGACGAGATCGTCGAGGTCTTGAACCAGGAATCGCCACTAATCAAGGCAACGCGTTTTGTTGGCCAAGGTGTCGACAAGCAGGGAAAGAAAGGCTTCGCTCAGAAAGAGCAGTTAGAGGTGATTGAACTACCTCGATCGCAGGAAATCATTGATTCCGCTTGTAGGTGATCAAGAAGTTCAAAGCGGGGGAGTTCAACGTTCTGGTATCAACATCGATCGGAGAAGAGGGTCTTGACATCGGAGAAGTAGACATGATCGTATGCTATGATGCTCAAAAGACACCCATCCGTATGGTATGTCAATTATGGTTCCATCTTGATTGTGCAGAAGGGATTCATCTCTTGTATAGCTTCAACGCGTCGGACGAACTGGTCGCAAGCGTAAAGGCTACGTGCACGTATTACTCGCTGAGATCCGGGAAGAGCTAAATTGGGACAAGGCGCACGACACCTACGGCGAACTCCAAAGATGCATCGTTCGCGGGGATCAGCTTGAATTGTACGGGGATGTGCGACGGTTGCTCCCCGATCATGTCCTCCCTCAAGTACTGGAGAAACGGATGGAAATCGAGGAGTACGTCCGCGAGCAGTTGGGTAGAAAGAAGGCTTCGGACGATGGAGAGCCAGTAGCGAGCGGAAAGAAGAGGAAAAGGAATGATGACGTTGACAGGAATATTCCTCCCAGTGCGAGTCGCGGCTTCGTAAACGTGGCGGATTTGATAGTCAAAGGAAGGAAGAAGAAAGCCAAGTTGACGGAATTCACTGATGCTCTCGCCAACGACGACTCTACGGATATGGAACTGGAGGGCAACCTGCTTGACTTCCGGCGTACTGTTTCTAATCCTGTAGAGTCAAGTCGCCGCCAGAAGACCATTTTACCCAAATCGCGAACGATGGTCCCCGAGAAACGCAAGCTGTCCGCGATTAAGAAAGAGGGTCCATCGATACGAGGTCGTGTGTCTCGGCAAGTTGACGCCGATATGGATACAGATCAGTCCTATTCCAATCAGTCTAGCCCAGAACAAATCCTCTGCACACCATCTCGATGCGCATCCGTTCCCCCCGATTGCGCTCTTCCCAGTCCGAGTCCCCGTCGATCCCCTACTATATGCAATGATGTGATTGAAATTATTTCGTCGTCTCCGTCTCGCTCCACTTCCCCTCAGCAGTTCTCTGCCCCTACCGCTTACAGTTCACATAAGTGCAAAGGCAAACAACGGGCCTTGGATCTAGAGTCCATACCTTCGCGTGACTCTTCGCCCAAAAAGGGCATCGACCAAGATATCGCTTGGCTCGTAGACGAGGACGAGGATCCGGATATACAGATTCTGAGCTCGTCCCCCGCCGCTCCAAAGACCCATAGCGCACTGCGCTCGCCTCGTGTCATGAACGAAGTCTTAGCGGAACTGGATGACAGCATTGTTGAAGTCGTTCAAGTGAAGACCGTTCCACCTCCACAGAACGACAGTCTGCCTTCTACGCCTTCTCGAGTAACTGGACCGTCACCCGATCCTACCCCGGGTTTCCCAGACAGGTCATTCGCGATTCGCCTAGCTGGTAGGCGCCGAATTGCTCAGGCGCCAAGCTCTGAGATCCCAGACACGCAGTCACCTCCAATACGCCGTCTGAGACGTACCGATACAGAGATGATTCCTAGGCAGTCTACTCCCCCACTGCAGCCGAAGAAGCGTAGACGTTTCATCTCTATCCGACACAATCCATGGATGGAGGGTGAGGCAGAGCATTCAGGGAACGAGGAAAGTGCAGGATCTTCTCACTCAGAAGACGACGTGGAGAGCGAGTCGGACAGACAGTTTCTGAAGGACATACCTGACACGCAAGTTTCGCCGTCATACGACCAGGACCTCGCCTACCGACAAAGCCTTTTTACGCAAGCACCAGGTCTTGCGAATGCGCCGGTCTTTGCCAACAAACCAGTTCGAAGAGGTGGCTTCGTGACCGCGAGAGAGCGCTCACGCAAACGTCCTATGGTTTCGAGTTCACCTCCGCGTGAAGACTCTGAGCCAGATGAATACGAATTTGGGAGTTTCGTAGTGCAAGACGATGCAGACCTTGTTTGAAGGACAACCTATACACAACTAATACCCTGGTAATTAGTGAACGTTCAGAATAATATGTACTTGTGCTGCTTAAACTGTTCGACGTTCAAATAATACTTGCCGCTAGAAACTTAGGAAAGAACCCCAGGGGAAGAACAGTCATGGCCTAGAGAAATCGGATTGCATTCACGCCGGAAGTTACCGAGCTCGGCTTGACACAAGCCCGTCGGTGGGCGTATTACCTGCACGAGAACATGGAAGCTTTCCAACTCCTATCTCGCGGCGGAGCGCGTTTTGACAAGCAGCGCTTCAAATCTGACGTACAGCTATTCACAGTAGGTGGTCGACATCGCGCCGGTGTGTCTGCCCATTTTCTTACTATACATCCGTCCCTAGAACGCCGTCGCGAAACCAGAAGGGTCGGCACATCCACCGATAACGCAGGACTCGGTGCTTCCGCCTGAACTAGACTTTTTCAAATATGCACAAGGTGGGGCAACGAAACGAAAAGCGGACCCCAGCAGCTCGAGTGCACCCCATCGCCCACTTGACGCGCGACGCAAGAGACGGAAGGTGGATAGTCGTAATACAGAGCGTACAGATGGTGACGAAGACGATGAAAACGACGAACTCGAGGAGGGTGCGTCGCAAGCAAAGGTTCGCGTGACGGCCAAAGGCACCGACGTACCATCGCCCATCGACGTTTTTGACGACCTGCTCGACCGGTTCAAGATACCCCCTCGCCTGCTTTCGAACCTCCGGGATAACCATTACAAGTACCCGACTGGCGTGCAAGCGCACGGGATACCTATTTTATTGGAGGTGAGCTCTCGCGCCACGTGGGACCATCCGTCCACTCACTGCTTCTATAGCGCCGTGATCTAGCTGCTATTTCTCCTACTGGAACTGGAAAGACACTTTCCTATCTTTTGCCAATCATGTCGTTACTGGGAGCCCCCATTTCGAGTTTAAACGGCGCCCAAGGGAGTGGTGTGCGTGCCATTGTGATTGTCCCAACCAGAGAATTGGCGCATCAGATCCATAACGAATGCCTGAAGCTAGCCGTAGGACGTAAATGGCGAGTGGTGTTGTATAGCAAAGCTACGGCGAGCACGCTTCGGGACAAGAACGTCGGGAATAAAGTCGGTAAGTTACTCCAACGACGTGTTGTGTCATCCCCTGTTGAGAAGTCTCGAGATATCGTCATCAGCACACCGTTACGTTTGGTTGCGTCGATCCAAGAGGGAAATATTGATTTGAACAAGTTGGTCATGTTTATTTGATTGCAGGCGAGCGTTCACCGCGGTCTTAGCGTCCGTCATCTCGTACTAGACGAAGCAGACCGACTGCTGGATGATGAATTCTTGGCACAAGTTCAAGAAGTGATTGCTGCCTGTACGCATCCCGATATTCAAAAAGCGGTGTTCTCTGCGACACTTCCTGCCTGGGTGGAGCAGTTGGCCATGGGGATCCTACGCAATCCGATACGTATTGTCGTCGGCCTCAAGTGAGTTATATATGACGTTCAGTTCGATGGGCCTGACGCTTTGTTAGGGATACGCCACTTCCGCTTATTAGCCAGTCTCTTACTTATGTCGCTGATGACGCATCAAAACTGCCAAGTCTCCTGACGTATTTTGCGCAGCCGTACAATCCTCCAATATTACTTTTTACGTCCACTCAGCCTCGGGCGACGTCATTGGCGGAGGAGCTGACACTCAATGGGATACCGAATGTTGATTATTTACACGCTGGCATGACCAAGAAGGAGCGAGATGACGCGGTCAGCCGTATGCGCCGTGGAGAAAGCTGGGTGATGGTTAGCACAGAGGTGATGGCGCGGGGCATGGACTTCAAAGGAGTGCGAGAGGTAATTAACTACGACTTTCCGACAAGCGTGCAAAGTTATGTGCACCGGATCGGTGCGTGGCTCGCTGACGCACCCTTGTCTTGTATCAAGTACTTAATGATGTCATTCAGGTCGAACCGGACGTGCTGGTCGGGAGGGCAAAGCTGTGACGTATTTTACCGATGAAGACGCTCCATACTTGAAGTCGTACGTCACCTTGGCCTGCACCACCACGTGGGACATGAGCTGACAGCTGCTCCGAGGATTGCCAACGTTTTGCTCCAGTCGGGTTCGACTGTGCCTGACTGGATTCTGAAGCTCCCAAAGCCGTCGAAATTAAAGAAAAAACAGATGGGCAAGGTTAAGCGTGCGGAAACAGTCAATGCGGCACGCAATATCGGTCGAAACGACGCGATAAAAAAGAGGTGTGGATGAGTTTTTGTAGGCTAGCTTACGACTGACGGCGTGGTGTCTGCAGGGAGATGATTGCTGGCTCGAAGAGACGGAAGGGGAAGGGGAAGGGGTGCGTCGGAGAGTGACTCTGTGAAGAGGGTGTCGTCGGCAAAGTAATGTTGATGCTTTGTTCTGGTTACTGGGTATTACAATTACATGAAGGGTGCGTCACTGACGGCGGGATGTGCGACGACAACAAGGGTGAGGTGAAAACATACCTTTTTAGGCTGGCCTCGATGCAGATCCAGTCACCGATTTGCCTCGCTGAATCCTCGAGGCTGCCTCGAGGTGACTATGTGAAGAGCTGGAGGGCCAGAGGGGAGCAGCTAATCTCTCGGGCATTCGTTCAAAAAGGGGCTCGCTTCCAAGTGCTGTAGCCACAAAGCAGCTCGTACGTGTGCACATCTACTCCCTCTCCTCCTCATACTACATCAACCATGCCACCCCGCCACCACGCCCGCAGGTCTCGCAGACTCTCCCACAAGTCTCCAATGGAGCGTAAGTTGCGTTTCCATCATCCTTGGCGCCCACCTTGAACACCTTCCTCTTTTGGACAGTCCACTGGCAAGGCGGCGCTGAACTCAACGTCTCTGTTGCATCCACCCCTCTTCTTCCTGGACCCCCATCGCCATCTACATGTACCGCCACATCCTCCGACTCTCCTCCCTCCATCGCCACCCATCTCCCCTTCGCGCCGGGCTCATCTCACACCCGCAATCGTAGGGAGGGCCATATTCCCCGCCCTCCCAACGCCTTCATGGTTTTCCGTTCCTGGCTCTGGAACAAGGACAACCTCAAGAGCATCGAGCGAGACAATCGCAATGTGTCTCGCATCGCCGGTCGATGCTGGAACGAGCTCTCCGAAGCCGAACGTGCTCCCTTCCGCAGCATGGCCGAGGAGGCCAAAGCGCGCCACGCTCAGCTCTATCCAGAATATCGATACTCTCCCGGATCCCAAAAGAAGGCCAAGGCCCCTCCGCGTCGCTCCCATCGCAGCGCCGAGGTCGAGATCAAGAAGTGTGACAAGCTCGTCAATGTACTAATGGGCGGGGTCCCTACCCGCGATTTGGCCACACATCTCGGCGAGGTGCACAAGAAAGCAGAGCCCGATCAGGACGATTCCGCGCTCACCACCGAGGGATCACCGTCGGCGTCGACGAACGTCGTCCCGTGGAATAAACTCAAGCGGCCTGCAGCGCCACGCGGGGAAACCGATCCCCCGCAGCCGCGATCGAAGAAGCAGAAGATGACGCTCTATCGCATGCCTTCGGTCTCACCGCCTCCTGTGCAGCATCCCATTGCGCTTCCTGTCCTTCCGAACTTTGAAGAGTTATCCGAGCCTGTGCTGACCCCGAAACCGCCAGCTCGCACTCCGGAGTTGTACCACCCACCCGAGCCCGCAGAGGCGTTTGTCGCTACCGAGGACATTCCATATCTTCAGCTCGATGGCTGTGGCAATCCGGTGAGTCATCCTGAGCCCTGGAATCAAGCCTTGCTGTATACTGACCATGCACCCACAGTCAGTCGAGAAGAGCGACGACGACAGCATTTCTATGCTCTTCCCATCTCACTTGAACCCCGGCGCGCAAAGCTTTTTCGCTGGGGTCAAGCCCGAAGCCGTGCCCTTTGTCGACTCTTGCATGTTCGGCGCCTACACCTCCAACGTGCCGATCCTGCCCACCGCTGCGCCGTTCACCGACTTCACCATCGATCCCTTCTTGTCGATGGGACCCGAGCTCGTCCCTTTGGGCTCGCCCGTGTTCACCAACCCGTTTGACACTTTGTCGACATCGGCAGAGCACGCCGAGTTGCTCGACACCCTAGACCAGCTGTTCAGACAGCCCGTATCCCCTCTGACCCAAATCTTCCCCAACGAAAATTAATGAATCTATACCATATTATAATCATACTCGCGCCTTGGACTCTTTTGGATTTCCTCTGTATAATGACTCACGACCCACGCTCTTCATGAAAATCATGTTCACAAGGCTGCCATTTCTCATCACGCAACTTTATGTTTACATATCTGGGACGATTTCTATCTCCATACCTGTGTATCTCATACCACGCTACGAAACGAAATTTAACGAATGCATCTTCATTCTCCTAGTGCTGAGACTAAGGCGCCCGGATTGGTCGGTCTGGACCATGTCGCCTTCGCACTTTCGCTACCGTGGCGGAGGCCCCAGGTGTGCAGTGCTCACCGATCACTGTCGTCGAGTTGCCGATGGCAACACCGTCTCTGTTATGCCCATGTGCGTCGATCAGGGATACTGCCCCTGCACCCGACTCGGAAGTGATGGCGTCAGAGCCATCTCTCACCGCTTGCACCGGGTTATCCTTGACGACCTTCTCTTTCCAGAATCCGCGTTTAGTTCACGCGCCCCCACCCGACCTCCTTTCCGTGCACGATGATTCCTCAGTGCCAGTCTCTGCTCAGGTACCTCCATAAGCAAAGAGTACACCCTCTCCGAGTCGTCGATACTACAATCCGAAGCGGATGGAAACTTGGGAACAAAAACCCTGATCGCATACTCGCGCTGTTCGACGTCGCAGCCTTGCTCGACATAGGTCGTTTATATCGCCTCGTCGTCACAGTCCTGCGTGTAGCGCTGACGTGTTTCGAGGAGGTCACCTCCGTGCTTCAAGCTTGGCGGCATCCTTGGATACCCACCATTACCTAATACCTTTGTCGTTTTGTGAATGGCGACTGTCTTTTGCACAGCACAACTGACACTGTCCTTACCAGACCCATGGCTCAGCCTCTCTGGGCTATCCCTTCAATGGAAAATTTTGAAGGTTAATGCCATCTGCACAACCGCGACCATAGTCGATTCAGTGCAAACGTAGCGATCAGTGATACCGCGCCTTCGTGTCACGGTCTCAAAGCGCTCGATTTGACACTACCTAGCCGGAGCGTGAAGTAATAGCAACCCCAATCGTGTTCATCGTCCTCGCTTTGAACAACAGTCCCATTGCCGTCCACACCGGTCTTTTGTCTCATCTTATTGGGCACCCCGTCTTACTCTTATTACGCTCAGCACAATGGCCTCCTCGACGAGCCCTCGTCGTGTTGGAATTCAAGGGCGTACAAACGTTCCTTTATCCCATCATGAATCTATTGCTACGCTCGAACGTTGCTCACTGGCATTTGTAGGCACGGAGGGCACTGATGTCGTCCAAGCATCCAGCTGTGTACTTCGCCTGGTTTAGAACGATCGCAATGGCGCGGTTGCGCTACATTCGGACAGCGCGTGCATACACCGAGTTCCACATTGCCGGTATGTCCCTTCTCGCCGTATTTCGGGATCATAACATATTTTGGTTGAAACTGCCTCCTCTGGAATGGGACGTAGTTGTTATTTTTTTTTTTCACGCCCAAAATGATAACTCAGGAAGGATATCTCCTCTGTTGCGATTTGAAGCCGACGCC
>JBBPTY010000158.1:0-26642 GCA_038094335.1 Tylopilus aff. striatulus | reverse complement strand
GACAATGTGGATCCCGTTCAGGGTTTGAGAGCGCATCTCTGGGATGATGCGCTACCAAGAAAATTAGACATGAAGTCAGAGACGTAAACTGCGCACGCACTGTCACGTCGTAAGCTTTGGATAGTTGCGATCGTCCACTGCCTGATCGGCGTCGCTTGTTCCCTTCCCCGAATAGACGCCGATCGTAAGCTTCGAAGAACTGCCGATGGACATCTTCCAGTAACTACAGAGGACCACTTAATGTATCTATAGTGTGTATTGTAATGACTTACCGTGCCAACCCTCTGTAATTCAACATCGTCGTTTTTCAGAAGAGCCTTTTTTGGATGCTCGGCTTTGATGTTGCCCGTCGAAGTAACGGCTAGCCCGGTATCTGTAGATGTGTCAAGACGAGAGCCACCATTAGATCATATTGCTTTACCTTGTATTTCTTCCTGCTTCTTTGCCAATGGGCGTTCTTCAACTTGAGCCTCGAGCGCCAGGGAGTTCTGCGTCAGCAAGGCCTTGGACTCGATCTCAGCGCGTTCGCGTTCTTCAGGAGGGGATGGCGAAGAGGGTAAACCATCTGATGGGCTTGGTGATGGAGGGGTGGTCGGTTTATCTGGTCAGCGTGAACAAGAGGGATAACGGTGATGCCTTGAAAAAACTAACCAAGCGTCGGATTAGGTGTTGAGGGTGTCAGTGGCTCTACTTTTGGCAGAAAGGCAGAGTTTATATCACCAATGCCTATGAAGAAATCGTCTTTCAAACACGTTAGATTTCTGTGACCTGCAGATATCTTAGAAGACTCACAAGGAATGACTTTAATCAGGTTTGGGCTCCATTCCCAAACGTCCGCTCGATCGTCGATGATGACGACCATGGACGTGTCGCACGGGAAGAGTCGCTGAAGACTTTTTTGCGTGAGGCCTGAGAGTATCAGCCAGTGTCGGCATATACGATGCGGTGTACTCACTGCCGCTTTCATCCCTACTCAGAATGCGACCACTGAATATTTTGCCACTAGTGTCAATGGCCGCACAAACCTCTTCAGCATATGCGCGAGTGCCCATCGTATATACGTGCATTTCGTATTTCGTGGACAGCTTATGGAGGAAATCCTGTAGGCCAGGCCTTGTGTAGAATTATGAATAGGCGCTCAATGAGCCGTTGAGTGTGATAAATGGCGCACCGAGGTTTTATATAGTATATGCAGCCCTCGTTTTCAATGACCTTTTGTTTTCCTTTAGCTTTGGGTGTTCCCCGTGCTGAAGGCAGGCCAAATGATTCCGGACTAAGCCGAAACTTGCGGACGTCCTTGAGGGCATCCCAGTTGGGATTGCAAACGTCTGCTTCGGGTGTCTCGTCATCTGACGAGTCAGATCCGTCTTCTTTGGGTTCTTTAGAGGACCCCTTGGATTGCCTAGCCTCCCAGACCTCCCCTTCCGCTATCCACTCCCCGACAGTAGGATCGACAGTGGCATGAACGATGGTTTGGTCAAGGTCAACGATCAACGATAGCTTTCGGGACTTGAGCAAGTGATCTGCGGTCTCCTTTTCTATCCTCTGCGCCTCCTCCATTGATACAGTTGGGCCAAAGGCAGTGTGTGTCATTTGGATGGATGCACGCGATGCATCAGAGAAGCCAGTATAGTCATAGCTGGAAACGGAGATAAATCACAGGGTGAGTAGAAGATAAAGAGGAATACACACGCAGTCATATCCTTTCCGCAGATCCCACATAACCCACCGACTTGAACGCCGTGTTTGCAAGGTTCGAGGATGGTGATGACAGACTTCTGTTTGGACTTTTGGATAGAAATTTCGTCACCCACACGAACGTTCCAAGTTTCGACGGTGCCTTCGACGGGGCAGTCCCATGTTCCGAAACGGATCTCGGGGCGCGCACCGGGTATGGGGGGTAGATATTCGAAGGAATAGCTGAGCAAGCGAGTGCCACGCTGAACGGTAGCTGCCTGTTTGACCTCGAGGGATGCGACCTTGAGCGGGTATGGGAGTGTCGAAGGTAGATGGAGTTCGGTCGGGCTTGCCATGGAGGTGTTGGACAAAGTGACCCGCTCAACTCGTGGCTGTGCAAATGTCACCCCCTTTGTTCTTCTCCACCTTTGAAGTCACAAGTCAGGCGTTCTACCGTGCCGCGCTCTCATATGCGATCGTGAACCTGAAGCCAATTGTACCAGGGCGTGAGTCTTCTCTAATTCATACCACCATCCGCTCAACTCCCGCAAGACGTCCTCGTCATTCCGACGCGTGTCGTGCCGAGGCTGACGGACCTCACAACGCCCGAGTTGACGTCCCTCATTACCTCTGTTCAGCACGTCGGCCACGTAATAGAGAAAGCATACGATGCAGACTCGCTCACCATAGCTTGTCAGGTAATCTAGATCATGGTATTGTTCCCGTTCAAACTTTAAGACTCATCCAACGTTCTAGGACGGCAAGGCTGCCGGGCAGTCCGTACCCCAAGTCCATTTCCATATTCTTCCCCGAAAATTCAAGGGCGACCACTTTTCCGGAAGGATGGATCAAATATACCCTGCTTTGGAACGCTCAGAAGCTTCACTTGCTCAACATCTCACGGACGTGAATGACGTCGATGACCGGTACCAACCACTCAAGGTCGACGCAGACGAAAATAGACCACCTCGATCCCTTGCAGAGATGGAGGAGGAGGCTGGCTGGTTACGAACCTTTTTCGTCGATGATCATTCATGAACACTATTCTCTATACTTAATCTACATCAAGATACTAGATATCATCTGGCCACACGATGCCAGCTATCGTATGGCCACATCCGTCCACATGCTCAATAGAACTGGAAGCACTTCCGCCTGCGAGACACAACACTGGTACGTTTACGTCTCGCCCATGAAATGCACCTTCCCCGTCGATGTCTTCCAAACCCTCAAAGCCCTCCTCCATACCTTGGTCACCAGCGATGTGCATCATTCTCACACCATTTCTCCAAGACTGGTACAATCGGCTGCAGATGGCACCGAGTTGGGCAACTCCCTCGTCCCAACCTTTTTCGAACTGTGCTCGAATGATGTCATGTTTGTCCTTGTACAACGCGTTTGTGGTCGTGCTCAAAGAGCGGAGTGTTGGGAGTGTCGGGACTATGCGAATCTTTGGAACAACAGTTGGACTTGCCCGAATGACAGGAGTGGCCGTTCTTGTTGGTTGCTCTCGGAATGATATCGTCGCGGTAGCCAGTCCACGGCGACCCGGACGAGCACGCCTGCCTGCGACTACTTGTTCTTCGCTTCCATTGGGAAGCTCCGCCTCCGGGCTACTGCGAACCACGTGAACCTCTAACCAAACTTTGAGCTTCTTCTCTCGATCTCTCGCTGCTTTGGCAGTCGCGAGCGCACATGTCTTTCCAACGTTGGCCCATTCGCTTTCCTGAGCATCGCCCTTCATAATGCTACACCCATCTATTCTCAGATGCGTTAACCGCCGAAACCGCGCTAGCAGTGCCTCCACATCAGTCAATCGAATGCTGCACGTCGACAGATCCAAAACACGGAGTTCAGGCATAGAACGAGGTGAATTGTATATGAAAGGAGCAACTTGTCTGGATGGAATTCGCAGTCGCATATTCGTCAGAGAACGGAGGTAAGGCGAACAGGCTAGAGTATCGATAGGGTTAAGGCGGAAGAACACCAAAGGTTGTGCAAATTGGTGCTTGTGAGCTTTCTCTGGGTCCAGAGGGTCTTGAATGATCGATAGGGTGGGAAGGCCGGCTGTTGGCCATCGAGACAGGGCCAGTAGTGCCGTGTCAAAGTATGTACCCTACACTCCAGAGTTCAAGTTAGCGGCGAGCGTGCTTTTGGTGTCTCTCGCGCACCTTGAGAAACTGATAGTATGTTGCTTTCTGTACGCTAGAAGTGTCAGTCAGGAGCAATCCTTGGTCGCGAAAGGCGGGATAACTTGCTACGGTCTGAAACGCAACGAGATGTAGCTTAGCGTCTCCCTCGGTTTTCCCAATATCTCCTCCATATGTTCCGGAGCAAAATTTGGCCCGATGAACAGTGAGATCGTCGTCAGCTGCGGGAGGAGGGCCACCAGGTTGACCACTACGTCTGCATCTACACTCCATGCTTCCAGAGAGAACTCCTTCACCCAGCGTTGCTCATCACGGCCTCCTCGTAGCCGGCGGTGCAGCTGCACTGCCTTTTCCGCTGACTTGAGGCGGACCCACTCGAATAAGTGGTGTAAAGGTATTTGTGAACGTGGGATAGCTCTGGTGAGCGACAGCGTAGCCTGCTGACGTTCTTCCCGGGGGACTTGCGCCAATATCGCATCGTACAGCTCTGGAGGCAGCTCGGCGAAATATGGGATCATGGTGAGGAAGGTGCGCCAGTGAGTGCTCGGACGTTCCTGTTCACCGGCCAGTCATCGACACGCCGATAGTCCATTTCGACGATCCAATCAAATGAGCTGTCCTACGATACTCTCTTTCAGGGATAACTCGGTTCCCTCCTCGCCCAGAACCATGAGATCCACGCCTTTTGCCACTACTTCTCTTGTTTTCTCCCTCCCAGTCCACGAGCTTACCCTCGGAGTGACACCCACTAGATGCGCCCCAATATGACTGGCGACAATCCTTGCCAACCCGACGCCCTTCCCCATCCGCTCGACGTAAGCACCCAAAAACGAACCAAGGATGGCACGCGTCGCCTCCGCTCGCTCCGGATAGAATTCGGACACAGTGTATATCTCTGCACACAACTGGCCGATGTCCAGTCCAGGCAAGCCAGTCTTGCAGCATTCCCAGTCCAGGACGTATAGTTTCTCCACGCCCACTATGCTCCCGTCCGCATCGCGTCTGGGCAACAGCACTAGGTTTCCTGTCCAGAAATCCCCGTGCGTCATCGGGTCGGAGGGGGAAGCGGCGTAGATGGCCATCTGCCTCTTTTCTACCACCTTCGCAATCGTCGCCATCTTCGCTTCTGGGATATCCAACAATGGATCCGCGAGTGCAGGAAAGTGGTCCTTTCCCGTCAACGCAGGCTCGACTTTCCCATAGGTTATGAGGGCCGTGACGAACTTGCCGACCTGATTGTCTGCGAATGCGGTCAGGTCCACGTCGGCGTTTTGGTGCCAATCGTGGACGCTGCTGATGAACTCGCCGAGCGCACCACCGATCTGCTCTGCGACTGTCTTCGGAATGTTTTCTTTGATGAGGAGTTCTTTGAGAGTCTTCGAAGCCTCCCCCGCATCATCCATGATCAGGACGTGTCTCTCCTCGTCAAACAAGTGCACAATGGGAACTAGGACAAACGAGGCACTGTCTTTTCGTAGCTGTCCTGCGAGACGGAGGCCTTGGGCTTCTATCGTCTGGTTTTCACCGTCAATGCCCACGATCGCAATAGGTGAGTTGTCAAGTACCTGGCGCTTTTGATCGAGAGGAAAGCTACCACCGGATGCGGCGGCATATGGAGGTGCGTATTTTAGAACCAGCGTCTGGCGGCCTGCAAACGGACACTGGAGATGTATTCTATAGGTGAAATTGCCCAGTCCACCAGAGAGCTTCTGAACGGTGTGGGCAGCAAACTGAGGACGATCCTGCAGATATGCATGGATGCCGGGTACTGTGGCCAAATCATCGATAACACTTGACATCCTTCCAGGGGTTTCAAGACGAGTGGGGTGTTAGTACTGCTCGAAGGTACACGGACTCTCGAGTTTTGAGGTATACAATAAAAACGAGTCAGGACTTGACGGCACCGAGAGCGCCAAGAGAAGTGACTGGACCCACTGCCATGAGTCTATGCAGTCGGTCGCATCCGCAGGACGAGTCAAGCTATCGCATCCGAATCGCTGACTCAGAGACGATTGCAATTGCAATTGAAGTTAAGACGATGTCATGCACAGTACGTGACTTTGGCTTCTCGATGTTGCGAATCTAGACTGAGGGCGTGGAAATCCATGGTCCCGTACAGACTTAGGTTAGCGCTAGCACGATCGAGGTTTTTCAACAAGACGAACACGGGCGGTAGCGCGAACCAGCTCGATCGCGTCCGAGATAAGTGGAAAAAGTCCAGTGCCGAAGTCTTGGTAGCGCCCATGCTGTAACGCCGAAGATGGTCGTGACGGCCTCCCTCTGTTAGCTGGGATTGTGGCTCGAGACTAGTTGGACTGGTTTTCCCGGCCACCTCCCTTCCCACAATCACCGACTGGTATGTCTATGACATCCTACGCCGAGTATAGCCTCTCTCGGTCGCAACCGCTGCCACTCGTTGAACTGCAACCCTCGCGAGCATAACATCGACACCAAGCCTTGTTGCCCGTCTCCCGGATCCCAGCGCCCGGAATACAACGAAGATGCACGGTGGACGACGAGCCAACACCATCAACGGTATGGATAACGACGACAATGACAACAAGGGCTACCATCACGGCACTGTCCTCTCCTCCCTCTGAAGTTTGCCACCAAACTGCGGCGATGACAATGATTGGTGCATATCGCGTCTCGTACGACCCACCGCGCGTCCACTGGCAGCCAATGATAACAACAATACGTCTGGGTGCCACACATACCGCCATCCCAGGCAACAACGAAGACGACGACGCTGCAGCGCACCACACGCCACAGGAGACAACAATGACGATGCGTGCATTGTCATGGTGCTACCACATATCTCACGAGGATGAAGGTGATCCGATGCCACCGACGACACCACGGTAACGAGGCATGCCACAACGCAGGGTCAAGGTTAGAGTGAGGACGACCTGATGTGGTCGATGACATGGTGACGACATGTACCGTATCGCAACCAGAACAAGACAACGCAGGCACCGTGACAATGCTGGCGTGAACAATATTGTGGCAACGAGATGAAGACGAAGAGGACACGACGACGGGGTGAGGAGGATGAGGAGGGCAAGGATACGAACAACGAGAGGAGGTGGAAGAGGACACGGACTCCGAGGCGGAACGTCACATAGCGACTCGGACGAAGAGGACATGAAGAGGTCACTCATTCAGAGGTGGACCGTCACGCGACGAGTCAACGAGTCAAAGAGAAGGATGACGCGATATCATTGACCACACGACACCGCCAATGACACTGACGAGGAGGACAAGTACAAGACAGCGGTGCCAACGAGCCAGACACAGGGACAATGACGAGGACGAGGACGGCAATGACGCATCACTCATTGATCATGACGATTCAAATTTACTTAGTACTGTGTTTTTTGGTACAAAATCTCAGCTACTATTATGCTATAACTACCGTGTCGCACCCGCTGCCTAGTCCCCGCGTGTGTGTTGTTTTGCGACGTTGTGTCCGAAGTCCAGCTCTCGAGCTTTGGAATTGCTCCGATTTAGTATTGTGGGGATGTGGCACGGTACTGGATTTTTCATACGAATCTCCTATCCATCACGACATGCATTCTCGCCAGATAGAATCTGAGAGTTTCGACACCCTCAAAGGAGGGAAAAAATACATTGTTGGGACACGACAGCTCACAACAACTTCTAAAAACCATACATAATACCATCCCGGTATCCAGGTACACATTACAACTTGTCGTAGTAGGTGTCGAGGGCAGGAATGTCGACCTACGAAACTGTATGTACAAGTGACTTCAGGGGCAACAGGGATAGTACACACCTTAATACCCTTACGGGTACGGATGCTCTTGACGAGTTCTTCAAGTTTGCTGCCCTTCTCAAGAGGTGCTGAACGGCATGCGTCAGTATCTGGAATCGCGAGACGAATTCGAGTACTTACAGCCGTTCATGAGCTCCCAGTGGTCGAAGACACTTTGAGGGAAGGCCTGTCCTGCTGTCTGTGCGCGGAGGTCTCCATTGAAGCCGAATGATTCCATGACAGGCAAGTAGGCCTTGACAGTAAACATCGGTGTTCCCGGCCGTTGCTCTTCACTGAAGACTTGACCACGACGTCTGTTGAGTACACTGTAAATACCGCCGATGGCGTTCTCCGGGCATTGAATTTCGACTGAGACGGACGTTAGTACAAAAATTGACCGAAATATGGGAAACATTATACCGAGGTAAACAGGCTCTTGGAGACCTGGCGTAGCAAGTAGGCAGGCAGCATAGGTAACACGCCTGCAAGTCGGGATAATTTGGCCTCCACCACGATGGATAGCATCAGCATGTAGCTAAGGGTCTCTCAGTCAAAGACTCGGAGCGACAACGCGACGAGCTTACCGTAACATCAATGACGTTCACACGTACACCACGCATTTTCTCTTCAGCACAGACTCCCTCTTTTGTTGCCCATTGGAACGCAGCAACACACGAATCCTTGATCTCGTTGAGGTACTGCACTCCCTTGGTGACATCGACCAGTAAGTTGGGGCCAGTGGTATCAGGACCGAAACACCAGATCTTCCTCGCGTCGGTGACATCCCAACCATGCTCGTCCGCGAGGATACGTGCACGGACTTTGAAATCGTCACGCGCACTGATGGCACCACTCTCAATAGCCTTCGTAAGATCCTCGTCCAGTGGCATGGCTTTCGCGTACAGACGATTGTGCTTGTTTGGAGACTTGGAAAGGGCAACAATGGACGATTCCGTCTTCACGGTTTCGCAGTAGCCGACAACGGGGTCGGAGATCTTGAGAGGGACACCTGCATGGTCCTCTTGCAGATCCTAGATTTGCTTTAGCAAACACTGAACAACGGAAAACTGGTGTATCTGACCTTCAAGCAGATTTCCAGATGGAGCTCTCCGGCACCAGCAACGATGTGCTCCCCAGTATCAGCGATCCAAGCTTGGACACAGGGGTCAGACTTGGAGAGACGTTTGAGGCCTTCAACAAGCTTGGGGAGATCACCAGCGTTCTTGACCTCAACGGCAACCTGGACGACAGGGGACACGGAGAACTTCATGACCTTCATGTTGTGGGCAGTCTCAGAGGAGGTGAGAGTGCCACTCTTGAGCAGGAACTGGTCAATACCGACGAGGCCGATAATATTGCCGGCAGGACAGTCCTCTATCGGTTCAATATAGCGACCCATCATGAGCACGGTACGCTGCACAGACTTGACGAACAGGTCGTCCTTCTTCCCGGGAACGTAGTTGGGCCCTTGTATGCGGATTTTGGGACCGGCGCGGACAGTTCCGGAGAAGACACGACCAAAGGCGTAGAAGCGACCCTTGTCAGATGTTGGGACCATCTTCGAGACGTAAAGAACAAGGGGACCACTGGGGTCACAGTCACGGATGCCGATGGCTGACTCATCATCCATAGGACCCTCATACAGAGTCTCGACACGGTACCGCTGGGCGGTGGCCGGTGAAGGTAGATGAATAACTATCATCTCCAGAAGGGCCTCGCTAGCGGGTAGGAAATTGCGCATAACGGTCTTGAGGAGAGCCTTGGTCTCGGGGATGTCCTTCTCCTCCGGGGTAAGCTTGACCTCGAGCTTTTCGCACATCTTCTCCAGCTCTTCCTTCTTGTGTTTCATTACGGCATCGAAGACCTTGAATATAGGGTCGAGTACGAACATGTTGAAGGCACGCTCGAGAGGCTTTCCGTCAGCATCCACAGACTTTGTAGACCACTTTCGGGTCGCAGGGTTGAAGAAGTTGTCCCCCCAAAGCTTTGAAATGAGCTTGTCCTTTGGAACACCGAACCTCTTGGAGTACCTTGCAGCAAATTGACGGAGTGTAAAGCCCCAGCCGTGGAGGCCGGAAGCAAAGGCTACGGTACCCTTGTCGGGATAGACCTGGACATCACCAAGAGCGACATCGTGATACGTCGAGATGATGACGTTGACAGTCTCAATTGTACGTTGAAAGGACTGGTAGAGGTCCTCCTTTTGAACTTGGAGCTCGAGGAGAGCGCGATCAACCTTGTTGATGACGACGACGGGTTTGATGCGTTCCGTAAGAGCCTGACGCAAGACGGTTTCTGTTTGGACACAAACGCCTTCGATACAGTCAACGACAACCAGGGCACCGTCTGTAACACGGAGGGCCGCAGTGACTTCTGAGGAAAAGTCGACGTGCCCGGGGGAGTCGATCAAGTTGATCAAGAATTCGTTGCCTGACGAGAACGGATTAATAATACTGAAAGGCTTGAATGGATGTTAGTTCATACCGTCTGTTTTTTGCTTGATGACTTCGACATCTTCCTTGTCCATTTCAAAGTACATGGAGATGGCGGTCGATTTAATAGTGATCCCGCGCTCCTTCTCGTCCGGACGGGTGTCTGTGAAACGGGTCTCTCCTGCTTTTGCAGCGGCAATGATCCCAGCCTTGGATACGAGGGAGTCAGTGAGGGTAGATTTTCCATGGTCGACTAATGGAGGATTAGGTTTTAGAGGGCAATGCGATGTGATAGTGGTGCTCACCATGAGCGATAACACTCATGTTACGGATGTTCGTGGGCCGGTCCATGAGGCCGCGGACCTGGTCTGGTCACGATGAGCAATGGATGGGTTAGCGCGGGGTCGGCCTCACCTACGGTGAAGTTACTGATGAGAATGAGATGAGTACGAGGATGACGATCGAGACAAGGAAAGGACGTACACCATGACTTGAAGAGTTTACAGATACAAAGTACAAAGTGAGATTCAGCGAGACCGCTGTGCGATGGATGAGATGAAGGATATGTTTTTTCCGACGAGACAGAGTTATCGATTGGGTTCAGGGCAGGTTTTATGGAAGCGAATCATGAAGCCACGTGGTTATCTATTTGGTCACATGACGTTTTCGTGACTCGGTGACCCAATTTTGGCATAAGCAAACCTGAGTCGGATGAGGACTTTGACGGGTTATCGATCACTCGCGATCTCGTTGAGAATGGCGTCCACTTACAATGGTCCATGGCCCGCACGAAGAATACGCGACGAATTCTTTACCTACTTTCGTAACAAAGATCACACCTTTGTCTCTTCCTCGTCCACCATCCCGTACGACGACCCCACCCTCCTCTTCGCCAACGCAGGCATGAACCAAGTCCGTCTCATCTTTCTTCTCATCCGCAATCTATCCTCACTCGGCACAGTACAAGTCCATCTTTCTCGGCACCGTCGATCCCAACTCAGAACGTGGCAAACTCAAGCGTGCCTTTAACACCCAAAAGTGCATTCGGGCCGGCGGAAAACACAACGGTTTCGCGCATCCATAATAACGATGCCTCCATGCTCAACTCATGATAGATCTCGAGGATGTTGGAAAAGACTCTTACCACCACACATTTTTCGAGATGCTTGGCAATTGGTCATTTGGGGACTACTTCAAGGCACGTATCATCTCACCGATTTCCTCCCATCCCTCATGCCTGTTCACTCTAGAAAGAGGCCATCACTTTCAGCTGGGAACTTTTGACCCACGTCTACAAGCTGCCCAAAGAGCGCCTCTACGTTACTTACTTTGCCGGCGACCCTCAGAACAACATTCCCTGTGACGACGAAGCCAGACAAACGTGGCTTGATCTTGGCATGGATCCGACGCATGTTATTCCATCAAAATTTAACTTTTGGGGTACTTTGATCGTCTCTTCACCGTTCTTCCTGCCTGACTCGGGCCTGTAGAGATGGGACCAATTGGTCCATGCGGTCCTTGCAGGTGAGCCCGATGTTTACTCGTCGTACTTTATTTCAATAACTATCATAGTGAAATACATGTCGATCGGTTAGGGGACCGTGAAGTTCCTCACCTTGTCGACGGGGATGACCCGACAGTCGTTGAGATATGGAACAATGTTTTTATCCAATTCAACCGCGAGGAAGACGGATCCCTTAAACCACTTCCGGCAAAGCACGTGGACACCGGCATGGGTTTCGAACGTATTGTATCTGTCCTCCAGAACAAGCTGTCCAACTATGATACGGATGTCTTTCAGCCAATCATGGAGAAGATCCAGGAACTCAGCGGTGCACGCCCGTATACCGGCAAATTTGGTGCAGAGGACATCGATGGCATTGATACTGCCTACCGTGTCGTCGCTGATCACGTGCGAACACTCTCATTTGCTTTAAGCGATGGCGGCGTACCAAACAACGTTGGCCGGGGTTACGTTCTTCGTCGTATTCTTCGCCGAGGTTGTCGATATGTGAGGAAGAAACTCGGCGCACCTATCGGCTCTTTTTTCTCTTCACTCATGCCTGTCGTCGTGGAACAAATGGTTTGTACAGGCCCCTCGAATGGTTGCGCCATGCTGATCGTCCCACAGTGTGACATCTTCCCGGAGCTCCAAAGGAAACAGGCGGAAATCAAGGAGATCCTTGATGAAGAAGAAGAATCATTTTCGCGTACTTTGGATCGCGGTGAAAAACTATTTGACCAATACGCCACACGTGCAAAGGAGGCCGGCTCTAACGAGCTAGGTGGCGCCGACGTTTGGCGGTTGTACGATACCTTTGGTTTCCCCGTAGACTTGACACGTCTCATGGCTGAAGAGCTTTCTCTCGTCATTAATGAAAAGGAGTTCGAGGCCGCACAAGAACGATCGAAGGAGGCAAGCAAGGGCACCTTCAAGAAGGATAGAGCAGATAGCGTCAAACTCGACGTTCACGATCTTGCAGCATTGGAGAAGAACGATGCCATACCCAAGACCGACGATTCGTCCAAGTACCGTGAGTATCTGCCACTTGTCCAGTACAACCCAATTCTTATTTGTGTAGAGCTCGGAAATATCACTGCGCAAGTAAAGGGTATTTACTACAATCGCGAGTTCCTTGGATCCACTTCCAGCATCCCTGAAGGTGCCGGCTTTGGTGTCCTTCTTGATCGCACAAGTTTCTATGCAGAATCTGGAGGTCAGGAATATGACACTGGAAATATCGTTATCGATGGCGTATGCGATTTTGAGGTGACGAACGTGCAGGCGTATAGTGGCTATGTCCTGCATACTGGCCATCTCAAGTACGGCCAACTAAATGTCGGGGATGAAATCATTTCTTCCTATGATGAATTACGCCGATGGCCGCTCCGTAGCAACCACACGGCAACGCACATCCTTAACTTCTGTCTTCGCGAAGTGCTTGGAGACCACATCGACCAAAAGGGCTCTCTTGTTGCTGCATCCAAACTGCGGTTTGACTTCTCGCACAAGGCCCAGATCGCACTTCCGGAACTCGCCAAGATTGAAACCATGAGCGTCGACTGGATCAAGAAGAACGTCAAGGTTTACAGCAAAGATCTTGATCTTAAATCCGGATACAAAATTCCTGGTCTTCGCGCCGTTTTCGGCGAAGCCTACCCAGACCCGGTGCGAGTGGTCGTCTTGGGATACGATGTGGACGATATCGCCAAAGACCTCGAGAATCCAAGATGGCGAAGCACCAGCATCGAGTTCTGTGGAGGCACTCACGTCACAAAGACGGGAGATATCAAGGATTTTGTGATTATCGAAGAATCGGGCATCGCGAAAGGTATTAGACGGATCACGGCCGTCACTGGGCAAGAGGCTCTGGAGGCGACTCGTATCGCAGGCGAATTCAAGTCGCGCCTTGACGCACTTGAAGCTAGCTCAGGGAACGAAAAGGATGCTGGTCTCAAGGCGCTTACAGTTGTAAGCCAGATCATAGCATGTGCTACAATGCGATCCTCACATATTCTAGGAACTTGGCCAGGCTGATATCTCAGTCCTGCTCAAAACAGATTTGAAAGAACGTCTTGGAGCAATTCGCAAGGCATTCGACAAGCAGATAAAAGAGAAGGAATCCGCAATCAATAAAGCGGTTCGTGTTATTTCAATCAGCGAGACGACGAAATAACAGACTTCATCGCAGGCGGTTGACGCATTGGTTACATATTTTAACGACAATCCAGAGGCTACAGGGTACTTCGCAAGCATTGATGTGGATGGAAATGCGAAGGTGAGTGGAGGTGAAACGACTAAAACGACCGGTCGTTCTTACACAAAACCAGATTCTTCAAAATGTTGTTGCCCAAGGCAAGAAGCTCGGGAGAGGTGTATATGTATTCAGTGTCAACGCAGAGGGTGATAAGGTTGCACACGCAAATTATGTACCTGAGGGTGCGCGGGTGAAAGGATTTGACGCACGGACATGGGCGTCTAAAGTGACTGAAGTGCTAGGTGGCAAAGTAAGCCCTCTCAAGGACAAATACATTGACCGTGCTGATAAAATTCAACCTAGGCTGGTGGCAAGGAAGACAGTTCCCAAGGTGTTGGTGTGAACGTGAGAGAGGTAGAAAAGGCCCTCAGGATCGCTCGGGAAGCATACCCATTTAGCAACTAACTGCCTCGAAGTTCGTGATGCGGTCAGCTTGACCCGTGGAATTCTCATGTGTGGTCATCGTGGTCTAAATGCTCCAGTGGACCAACTAGATATAGATAGGTGTTTGATATATGACTCGGCTATCTAATCCTGACTCATTCATGGGGTGATAAAAGCCTGGCAGTGATATGGGCAAGGCAACTTTGAGGCCCATCATGTCCTGTAACCAACTATTTCCGCTAGAGATCAATTCCAAGACTGGGGAACCCTTTCTCCGACTCCCTCCTCCAAACGACAATATTATCTTGACGCCCCCACGTTTGAGCGATAAGAAGAGCTTCGCTCCCATCATCAACGATCCCAGGGTATCAGTATGGTTAGAAGGGCCACCAGTTCCATACCTGGACGAACATGCGGAACATTGGGCTGCACAAATCATCAAGCAAAGTGAAGATATCTTAGCAGAACTGCGGGAGGAAGAGAAGTTGAACCCAGGGGGACCACTGAAAGTGGTGGGTGGGTGTCCAGTGAGGCATATCCGAGAGGTTCTCCCGAACGGAACAGACGTCTATCTTGGAGACATCGGGATCGTTCGTGCGCCGATGGAAGAGGTGCTAGATCGGGAGGAAAGGCAGAAGGCAGTGCAAGCTAACTGTGCTAAGGCTGTGGGGGATCCAAGCATCGTATGGTCATTTGGAGGTACGCATCCGTTATGCTGAAAGAGAGATATGCTGAGCAACGTGGAAGATTACCTTGCGCCGTCACACCACGGACGGGGGATCATGACTGGTGCAATGGGGGTGATAATGCAGCAGTGGGCGATACCGCGGATGGGCGTGCGATGCATGATGGGCTATGCGTTTACGGGTAATGAGGGGAGTAGGCGAGTATTTGAGAAGAACGGGTTTGAGTGGCAGGGCACGGTGGACAACGGCAAGGTCGTGAGGGGAGAGCCAAAGACGATCCAGTATTTACACTGGGACTGCCAGTCGCAGTAATTCAACTGCGCAGCACTGCCATCAACACATCATAACTACACACATCACAACTTTCCCTCGCATTCACACTCACCATGAGCAGCTTCATTAGACCAGCTACGCCTGGTTTCTTGATCACCCTCGCTGCAACAGTCATCCTCGGCATCGTCTCCTTCTCCGTTCCACTCATCAAATCAGTCTACTTTCTCCAGGCCTCACTTGAGGCAGAAGGTGTAAATGGGAAAATCATCTTTGGAACGCTGGGATATTGTTCCACCATAGGTTCAACGACTACCTGCTCGAACGCAACCGTCGGATATCAGCTCGGTCAGTTGTCAGTGCTTTGTACTCCCTCAGTCCTTACACTCCTATCAAGATATAAACGCCTTGGTTGGTGATTCAACCGCTATCCAAATACCCCAAGTCGTCGTCAAGTGGCTCACTTACGTCCTCGTGCTCCATATTGCCGCGTTCGGTCTCGCTGCCATCGCCGCGCTCTTTGGCCTTCTTGCTCACGTCCGTGAGATGGCCATGACTTGCTTCAGTAGTTGCATATCCGGTTTCGCTGCCACCGTTGCCCTCGTTGCCTTCATTTTCGACGTCGCCATCTTTTTCGTAGCCAAGGCTCGCATGAACAGCGTATCGGGTGGCTCGGCCTCGATCGGCAACGCCGTTTGGCTCACTCTCGCCGCCTGGCTTCTACTATTTTTCAGCGGTTGCTTCTACGGCATTGGTAGATGCTGTATCAGGCGCCGCCAGCGTGACGGATGGGGTGGTCAAGTTGGCACACCCATTGGCGAAAATGGCTACAACTCCCGTGAACAAATGCGCCTTGATGCCGTCAAAGCAGAGGCGGATCGCAAAGCTCGTCAGGCTCAAGGCGAAGTCGGCCTGCCTGCCTTCCATGAACATGACCAGTCTCAACCGCTCAAGGCTCGCGTGGATGGGGACGAAATATACCTCGAGGATGAAGTCCCCTACCGCGATAATCAGAGCATTTCTACATCCGGAAAGGCTGGCCTGGGAAGCTATGGTCGCGCAGCTGGAAGAGAGTATGTTGGAGGTGGCTATATGCAGGCCCCCCTGGGTACTCGCGCTGTCGACGAATATAACAATCCTTCCGCTTATCCCCCAGGACCGCAACGCCGTGCAAGTAATGTCACACATGTCACTACCACCACCATTCCCTCCGTGTATCCCCCATCGTCCAACACTGGAACTCTCCCCTCGGCCCCAGTAGCGGCTGCATACAACCGTTCTCAAGATAACCAGTATAATAATGACCCATATGCTCCACAGGCATATGGCCACAACCCTGGAGGTACTTCCTGTAGGTTCTCCTATACTATCCTCTGTCTATTTTCTGAGGTACTTCTAGATAACCCTCATCAGCAATCTAACGCATCTTACGATCCATATGGCGCGTTCAACCCGGATACGTACAATGCGACTGCTGCTATGGTTGGCAGTCCTGCACAGTCACCATATGCTGTACCACACCCCACTTCCGGCTCTCCGACCCTTCCGCCTCAGCGCAGCTATACGCTTGGCAGTGGCGCATATGGTACTTCCACACCGCCCCTCGGGCCAGTGTACGACCCTTACAATGATCCTTATTATGGACGTTACCAAGCTCCTCCAAACCCGACTCCCCCACCATTGACGCGATCACCACGTCCGATTGATACTCATGCCACTAGTGCGCCAACCACCACCGGCTCACTTATAGGCCCCAGGGACCCGAGGAACATGATCATGTCCCCCCCACCAGCTTCATCAGTTCACTATAGCGACAGTCCTCCTACATATGAGTCTGGTCCATCCGCTCCTCCCGGACAATGGGGAAGCAAAAACTGAGTAAGTGTTCATTACTGACTTCCACCTTTTCTGTCATACGAACCATTTGTAGGCCAACTTTTTGCATGGCATCCTCGATACCCATATATCGTACTATATGTTACATTTCAGGATCCTCCAATGACCATTGTCACCTCAGCTACTTTTACTTTTACTCAGGACATCGATTAGCCCCCTGCAGCTAAGCCTGTATGTATGTTGAGCAAAACTCCTCACCCGAGCCTCAGATCTTCAGAGTTCATCCTTTGGCCACCGGCCCGGAAGTTCGGGAGGTTTAGGTGGATCTGAAGCCATGAACAAGGAGAGAAAGTCGTGGACTATATCCGCCGCCGCAGTAGCAGTAATCTCAGCTGCCCACATCTTGTCAGAACCTACGAACACAGAATAACGTGCATCTCACCGTGGTCGTACGCAGGCGCGACTTCGACGACGTCCGCACCACTAGAAAAAGGGATTGATGAGATCGGGAGTCATAAAGCGATGGGATACGTACACGAAATTCAAACCAGCCAGGCCTCTAATGATTCGTTTGACTTCCCTACTGGTCCATCCCCCTGCCTCGGGAGTACCAGCTTTAAACACCGTCAGAGATCCCCCAACCATACCCAGCCAGACAAGCACTCACTTCCCGGTGCCAGACCAGGATCTATCAGCAGAGATGAGCCGAGAACTTTCTCGCTGGCGATCAATACATACCAATCACATCAATATCAAGGCTTTTGTGACGGTAGGTTAGCATCTAGCCCACTGTCTGTAGTGGAATGCCTACCTCAAGTACACCGGCGTATCCCCAACCCTGGTCCTGATCCTTTCGACGATGGAAGCAACGCCATAGTCGTCGATGTCGTCACTGGTGATGAAATGGAATCCCACTGATTCATCGTTCGCGATGTCATCGACACCCTGATAAGAGGTTGCTATGCATCCCTCATAAACAGCCCCTCTGTACGACTTACTAGTTTGCACCGAATACCAGCGTGAATACTCGAGTTGGCGATAAGCCCCTCCTCGTTCGCGACATAGAAGAATGTGCCATGGGTAATGCGCGATTGATGTGTAACGCCACCTGCATAACCTGCCCACGTATCAAGATGCGCGTCGAAATGGATCACCGAGACAGGTCCATAGACCTTGTTGAGCGCACGGAGGATCGGGAGCACGATGGTGTGGTCACCGCCAAGGCTAGGACCACCTGGTGAGGACATGGTACCAAGCATGCGCCTGTCGTGCCTACCTAACGATTCTTGGATGCTTGCGACCGTCTTTCGCCAGACGTGCTCCCTGAGGCCACACAGACATTTCCGAAGCGATAGAACGCGCAAGCAAGGTAGAATATGCGACTTCCATCTGGTCTATAGCGAGCGCATTGTCGAAAGGGATAGTAGGAACCTAAACACGAGTCGCCGGTCAGTAGACAGCGGGCAAATCTTACAATGGATTGTGACATACATCGCCGCAATCAAGAATCTTCAAACCTGATACATAGGGGTTACATCCCCATGCCAAAGTGTATCCTCGAGAAGGTCTTTGACGTCTGCTGCCTGAGCGGATGGCATAGGGCCCGAAACGTGCACCGGGACGGTAGGATGTACCTGTATCAAACGGCATCCCGAGAACAGCAATGTCAAACACAGCAGACTCGTCCTCTAGGCAAAGCGCATATTCTATATGCGAGAAAGACAGTGGACCTGAGAAAGGTTGGTCAATCTGTTTCCCGTATCTTGATAGCCATGTCTCCGAGTCCGTCTGATCGTTGGTGTTGCGGAAAGCTTGCTGTTGGTTTCCATAGGCAGCTGCAGCGAAGGTGAAGGCGACATATAGTAGAGCGGTGACCTGACTCTTCATGGCTGTGGTCCAGGTCTGAATTCTGGCGGGCATCCGAAGGGGTGAACTCGCAAATAAAAGGGCCATTACCCGATCCTTATCTGGCATTCCGGCAACCATTAACTCATGATCAGGATGATATTCTCGCGAGCAGACTAGCCTGACGTGTGTTATCTTAGTGCCGGTCTGACGTAGCGGGAAACGAACCCCGCTAGTTATTACGATAACACCATCTGGAAACTAGCACTACAACATTAACCCTTTACACAGTGGATTCCTTTGATTGAACATGGCGATGAGCGACAGACCTGCGCAATGCGATGACCTGCCACTGCCTACGCTTCCTTGCGCCTCTACCCACCGAATCACTTGGATCAACGGAAAGGAGACGGAGATCCCTGTGGAGTGCAGGAGAGTCGTCGACCTCCCCCTCTTCCCCCCGATCTTGTTCTAGTACTTCTTCTTCTGCCAAATCTATACCAGTTTTCCCTCCAAACACTTCATCCGGCGTGCTCTTTTGCGGGGATATATTCCCAAGGAGGGAAAGTGGCGCTGCAACAGTCGCTGATAGGAAGGCTGAGGCGTTCTCGACAAAAGACATGGGTCTCCTCATGGGATCTGAACACAGGAGGTACTTTCGCTTTCGCCATGCATCCGAGGCAGGACTGCTAGGAGGAGGATACGTGGGATCACATTCAAACGTCACCGAGATTTCCTGCGCTTCTTGATCATACACGAATTTTGGGAGCGGGTGTGAATATGCGTTTGGGTATGGCTGGGACATCGGTCGTCTGTGTCGTAGCACAAGGCCCTCCCCTGGTGTGTATTGGGTCAGTCATCAAGCTGCCAGTAGCAAATATGTTGAATGGCGCATACCCTCGACGTCGATTGCATGCCCTGAATCCCGTGAGCACAAGGCGCCGGTGGCGTCGAGGAAAAACACCTTAGCAGCACAATCAAAGGGGATGACGATTATGCCCTGACTGAAGGTTAATACGAGCTGAAGCTGCGGACCTGGTTATTCGCTGCTGGATTTCTCAGACCTTATCGAATGAGTGAGCTCGCGAGGGTTCGGAACGCCTTGCAAACTCACCTTCGACGAGCGACTGCTCTTTCTCTGGCCAAAGGATGACTCGTGTGCCGTCCTCGACAGCGTCTGAACAGACGTCCCACAGACGGCCGGTCGCGACAGAGCGAATCACAAAATATCCAGGCGGGAAGCCAGAGAGATGGGCCATGTAATGACGGTTTGATTTAGAACGCCCGTCGGCAGAACATCAGCGCTATGACCCGACTGTCAAAGCATCCCGACGATAGGTTATACACCAAGAGATATGACTATCAATCCTCCTCCTCCTCCTCCTCCTCCTCCCCTTCTTCAAAGGCGCCAGGAACACGCCAGCGTCCCGTCCCTCGCATCCCTGCCCTTTCAGCCTGTTCAGCACGGCGCTTCTCCTTATAATCTTCCAGAGAGTAGGCCATCTTTGAAAGCCCTTTCCACTCATGGCGGGCGACGACACTTCCACCGACGCGAGAGCTTTCCCAACCAACACTCATCAACACAGGTTCCTGTGGTGCATTTCAGCGGCGGAGCATCTCAGACAACTCGGAAACGACCATTACCCTGGAGCTCCAGCTCACATCTCGGACGCAGACAGCGGCGCGCGAACTCGAAAGGGGCTCCAGCTCAGGTCCGGAAGGGTCGTATGACATTGGCAATGTCTGTGAGCGATCTAAAATTTGAACAACTCGACCATCAAGTGACCATATCTTTCAATGGCATTGTCAGTGTTGGGAAGGGCAAGGATTGATCTTTCTTACATGAATTTTCCCATCTGCGGACCCCGAGTAGATGTACTGACCGCCTGTGGTTTCTGCAGGGCTGAAATTACATCTTATAAGGGTGCGCAAGACTGCATGCCCTCGGTAGGTCATGACGCTGCAGTCCTTTGGATGCGCAGCGCGCTTAGGCCGTGGGAAGTGACCATATCTTTGTGCGAGTCAGTTTTGCACATGCCTTGACACTGTAACCCCTACCGGTAGTCATAATCTCGACATCTATAATCCTTATGGGCGAATGTATCAAAGTCATCACTGCTGCACATCTTGCGGAGATCCCATAACCGAAGTGCTTGATCCTTGCCGTTTGATATAATATATCTTCCATCTCCCTTAGCAGAGACGTTTGTTATCCCTTCTGTGTGGCCAACGAGCACTCCTGACGGTTTTCGCGATGCCCCCAGTGAGCGTCTATCCCTGGTACGGATTAGCCAAAGCTGAGAAGGAAATATAAGCTTTTACCAGACTTTGACGAACATATCGTCTGACGCGCTGATCAAAACGTTGCCTGACGCAGTATCGGCCCAACAGCAGCTGTTCACATCCTCCGAATGTCCTTGAATTTTGACTGTCCTGCGATCAGCCAAGAGATCGTACACTGAATGATGCGTGAGCAGCATGTGCACGAACCAGAGTATGTCTCTTACCAAAAATTTGACCACTTCCGCCTGCGATCACTTCGTTACCATCAGCAGAAAATCTGCAGCTCCATATACCGAAAGAATCATCATCGTAGACGCCCCATACGGACCGGTTTTGACGGCGGCCTTGATCAGCAAAGTGGATAGGCGTCTGAACCGCAGACGAATCTAACGTGGTCGTCATATACACCGTGGGCGACTACCATAACATAAGTGCGCGGAGTGCAAGGGAGCGAGCAGCTCACAATGGACGAGTAAATCATCCTGGTTGTACTGTGAGCGCCCTCAATTTTCGCACATAACAAGCACACATACCTTTCATTGTCGGGACTCAGATGAGAATCAGTTATGGTCCATCTACCTGGATGTCCTTGAATAACCTTTAATATTTTGAGGGTAGATTCGTGATCGCGATCGTTGTCGTCGAAGAGAACTGTCCTGCGTCGTGTGTTGCGCTGTATTCTGAGGTACTTGGTTGGCGGAGAAGTCATGTCATACACATGCAGACGAAAATCTATCAAGCGAAAGCTCAAGGGAAACTAAGGGCGATTCAAGCGACCGCCTGACCTTGACAGCAGGTATAGTAAAAGGACGAGTCTGTCCAATGAAGACATGAGACGACAAATTAAAGATTTCACTAATGGAGTTACTCACCTTTGGAAAATTGTCCGACATAAAGGTTGGCGTCATTGGAAGCCACAGCGGTCCCGTTGGAATTGGGAATTAGCTCCTAAATTGTATGAGCACAGATACAACTGCTTGAAAAAATATGCATCATACGCTGTATAGTTCTTCTCTGCACAGAGTGCCCCGGGGGCTACAAGACCGGTCTAAGAGTAGACGAGAAATATTGTAGGCACCCTTGTTGGCTCTAAGTTTGTTACCCACACGGCCAAATTCGCCGCTCATGAGCAACTCGACACCCCCCTCCTGAGGCTTGGTAGAGGGAGGGTACCATTGTTTGTTCCATGAGGTGAGTGAGAGATCATTGACGTCATCGCCTGCGTCTTCGTCTTCTTCGTGTTGTGATTCATTTGATCCAGCTCCTCGTAGCAAGCGCACCAGATTGCTATAAGGAGCCGCATCCCCATCGTTGTCCGCAGTCGATCTTTCCGTTGGTTGTAGTTGCTGAAGGTCGAACAGAGCTAGAAGATGTAGTGTGAGAAGAGTGCGGCGAGAGATGGATGCAGGGAGGCACTTGCATCGCAAAATCTGGGCGATCGTGGAGTTACCTGCCACTCGTGAATCCTCGATATCGTCGTCTGGATGAATTTCGAGCTCCAGCAGGTTATCATCGCCCTCTGTATAAGCATCCGGGCCGTCGTAGGCCTCCTCGTCGGAGTCGGGCGTGTCGATGTCGAACTCGTATGGAGAGTTCAGATTCATGGTGGAAGAGAAAGTCTTGTGAGAACAAGTTATCTACACCACGCTCTCACGTGGACATTTTAACCACCAGGAGGAGTACCTAGCTATAGAGCGCCACTACTCTCCAGCTGGGTCACGGTTGTTGTAAATTCGCTACTCTCTTTTCCAACTCCGCACTCGCCAACACTCACGACGTCGGACGTCGACGGCAAACCCAGCTATATAATGACGGTCCCTATAACTATCACTGCGGATGAAGTCAACTGCCTCATACATGCCTACTTCCAGGACTCAGGCAAGTTTGGCGTCCCAACATCCTCCTCTGGGTCTAATTTTTCCCAGGTTTTCAACACTCTGCTTTCTCTCTGCGTATGGAAGGCCGGTTGGATCACTCCCATCACATCAAGAAGCACATTCCGCGCGGCGAGCTGGTAGAACGTCTCAGCAAGGCTCTGTTGTATGCGGAAGTCGAGGCACATTGGAAAGGTGATTCGTTCGCGAAGAACTGCAAGAGCGGTTTTTCCCTCCTAGAACGGCATGTATGCTCCACCGACTCAAATCCGACTACACTACTGGCTCCACAACCCGCCGTAGAATCAAATACACCCGCATCACCTGTTGATACAGGTGTCAAACGAAAGTCAATTTCACCTTGTACAGAAGACGGGCGTGCCGAAAAGCGCGCTAGAAAGGAGGCCGAAGAGGCGATGATTGTAGACGGTATACCAATCTCGTGTGATTGTTGCACCACCGTCTGACTTGTGTCTGTAGGTCCTTCCGACGTTGTCTCGAAGGAAGCGAAGCTGCTTGATGTGCAACGACCATCCTCTGAGAAGAAACCTAAGTCGAAACGCTTGGATCCTGTCAAATTGTTGCAAGCACATAACGCCGAGGTAGGTTTATACAGGTCAGCGGCGACCTCGACGCTCAACTTTGTAGGTTTTCGTGGTGGCTTGGAGCCCATCTACAGCAGGACAGCTAGTGTCGGGGTGCGTGATTCAGTTCAAGTAGTCTAACTCATTTTTATACTCAACTCTTCAGATCGCGAGATGCGACAGTCAACTTTTGGAACGTTCCGTTTGGCCCGCACGAGGGTTCCTCATCCTCTCCTCTACGGCCAACATTGACATTGCCTAACCTGGTTACCACTCCCCAAGCTGACTTAACGTCCATTGACTGGAGTCCTGACGGCTCGCTAGTTGCGATAGGATCATATGATTCTACCCTTCGAGTCTTCACCTCCATAGGGAAAGTGTATTTCACAGATGGCCGTCACAAGGTTAGTTGAAAGTGCTCTTCCTCAATAGATATACTAATATCTAGTGAAGGGCCCTATTTTTGCTGCCAAGTTCTCACCTTCAGGACAATGGATAGCTACTGCGAGTTTGGACAGCACCTCATGTGTGTGGGACATAAAGAACAAGAGACTACACCGGCAGTATCAAAATCACGAAGGTAACGTGTCGTTGCATTAGTATCCCGGAACTTGTCTTATAAGGCATGTCAGAAGCTTGCTGTCTGGATTTGGACTGGATCGATGACTCTACATTTGCGACCGGTGGGAGTGACCGTGTGGTCCACATTGTGTCTCTGAATGGAACAAAACCCATTCGAACCCTCAGGTATGTTGACCGACAAGATGTGTTCGCCTTCAGGGTTGACGTTGGAGCAGAGGACACCAAGGAGAACTGAATATGCTGAAATGTAACCCATCATGCACACGCCTAGCTACAAGCTCGGATGACGACACTGCGCGAATATGGGATATCGAACATTTAAACTCGGAAAAGTCGAGCGCCAACGAAGTAGTTCTGAGGGGCCACAAACGCTGGCTAACCTCGATCAAGTGGTGTCCGAATAACCAGGCTGGAGAGCATGAACTGGTAGCAACGTAAGTTCTTCGGGTCGCATGGCATGTGCGCGATCTCATTTTCTGGTAGGGCGTCATTTGATTTCACCGCCCGGCTATGGGATTCCGTGACAGGGGACTGCCTAAAGGTGTTCACGGATCACACCAACTATGTTTTTGCACTGTCATTCAGCCCTGATGGTTCTCTCCTGGCGAGTGGTGGAGGAGACGGTTCGATGAATATCTATGATGTCAAGGTAAGCATGGTTCTAACTTTCGTTCTGTCCATGTGAATCACGATTGATTTTGGAGGCACGGGAACGGACTTGGACATGGTCGTGCGGAGAGAAGATTGGTGTTTTTGAGATTGACTGGAAGAAGTGGGGAGAACAAAGTTTAGTGGCACTAGCAATGGAGCACAAGCTCGTTGTCGTTGTCGATCCAGCAAAGTTACCTCGAGCTGTATTGTAGGGTTGTTGTCAACCGCGGACGTTACTGACAGGTTCCTTTGTAATGATGTTTCGAGGGCTGGGGTCAGACGCTAGTTTTGTAGCTCATGCCTTGTAACTTCCATCTTATTGTACACTCATTCTAGTGTCGTCTCACGAGAAAAGCACACCAGCTGCCTTGCCCCGGCCATCCTCAGAGGGGCCTTCATCAGAATGTCTGGACCCTGTCATACTACTATGAACACACGAAAGTGAGGTGGGTATTATGTATCTAGGTCACGGTCGATGGCAACTCCCATGTTCAAGTGATCGGGTTTTCGTGGTGGCTTGGAACCTAGCTACAGCAGGACAGTAGGTACTGAATAACTCGATTCACTCGGGCACTAAATCTATGCAACATATCTTAATTAGGTCACAAGATGGCACAGTCAGCTGGCTTTGTTTGTTGAATACTCTGTAGTCACTAAGGAACTAAAGGTAAACTGAGGTGTGATGTAAGCACTGTTTATGTAAGCAGAAAAGCGTTTGTAATCAACATTGTTCATGAGCTGACTTTGGTGGAGACATGGAAACAGACTTGGTATGGTTATGTAGAAAACAAACTGATGTTTTTGAGATGGACTGAAAGAAGTAGCAGCGCTGGCGATAGATGCACGATATTTTTAGATTGCCGAGCGATGACGTCGACGATATCCACGATACATAAATGCTGACTAACTCATCTTGTCCCAGAACCACGATGATGTCTGCAATTGCTTTCAAACCAGCTTTGCACCGTACCGCACTCCATTCTGTCTTGCATTCAAGGGCCCAACCGTTCTCCACCATACGCTTTGGCGCCTTGAGGGGTGTCATCGAGAAACGCCCCACCAAATTCCTGACGCTGTCTCTCCACGGCTCCTCCCGCACCTTGATCACGGATGCACAGACCGTCACCCAGGCTACTTCACAAGAGGCATGGAAAAAGTTCGCAATCACAGCGGTATGTAATGAGACCGCTTCTATTTCTTCGTTAATTTGAGCGTGTAGGCTGCGGTGGCAGGAACTGTTGTCGTTGCAGAAGGTTTCTTGAACCGGGACACCCGTGACTCCTTGACCACAGCTGAACAGTCTTATCTGCACGATAGTTTCAAATATACGGGAGGTGGCCTTGTTCTTACGGCACTGGCTGCCCGGAGCATGTTCAAGTCTGGAGTTGCCTTTAGAGTGATGGCAGCGAACCCATGTGTGTCGCCTTCATCCAACCTTCTCAACAATTCTGATAGAATTGTGTTCCACAGGGCTTGTGCTCGGCGTGAGTCTTGTCGGGAGCATTGGATCTATGATGGGAGTCTACTATACTCCCCCCGAGAGAACGGTGCAGAAGCACCTTTTCTGGCTGGCAAGTCAATTTACGTTCGAGGCCGTCCGTCTCTAACTCTTTACAGGGATTTAACGCCTGCCAAGCAGCAACGTTAAGCCCGTTGTTCTTCCTCAGCCCTGCCATCTTATCTCGTGCCGCGCTGTACACGTGCGGGGTCGTTGGTTCCCTGTCTTACGTCGGCGCAACAGCCAAGTCAGTTTCCAACCCGTTTCCCTGACACGGCGCTCACATCTTGGACAGGAGTGACAAGTATCTTTACATGGGCGGTCCACTTCTTGCTGGTGTGACTGTTGTAGCACTCT
>JBBPTY010000157.1:0-26671 GCA_038094335.1 Tylopilus aff. striatulus | reverse complement strand
TCTGTGCACATCGCCTCGATACCAGTGCTCGAAGGGACGTTCCTCGGACTCATTGGAAGGTCTGGATTCGATGGGAATGGGTTCCTGCGTTTTAGAACGCGTTGAGGAGGCAATCGAAGGTGATACGAAGGGGGCAGGTTCGTTCATGATGCTAGGACCTTGATGACGTATAATGGCCATCGGGAGGGCTGTTGGCTGCGACGGACCAGATAGCTTGGCGGACGAGTGATCTTGATAGGTATCGGGGGTAGGAGGGTGATATACTCGATGGTTTGAACCGGCGCGGCTCTCTGCCCTCTGGACGATGCTATGAGCATGGCTGGAGGTGCTTGTTGTACGAGTACGGGCGGCAATCGGTATGCGGGTTGGTTTTACGTCAGAGCTGCGGGGAGAAGTAGGCCGGGAGGAGTCTGGAGTAGGAAGAGGATTGTTGGTATAGCCATTCGGGGACGGGGGTTGGGAGTAAGTGCGGGCGCGTTTCGGGGTGGCAGAAAGAGCAGGAGACACGCTGTGGACGCGGGTATTGGAGGAGGATGGTTCTGTCGTGGTCCTGGAGTACTGTAGACTCGGTCTGGGTATCGCGCTGGATTTCCTTGGTTCTGGGGGATGGCGGGGGACTTGAGGGGTGTCTCGAGACGGGTAAGGGGAGTTGGAAGAAGTAAAAGACCTCTGGGAATCGTCTACGGAAGACACGGATGCGATGGATATGCGCTTGGCGAGTATTCGGCTTTCGGTTTCAAGCCCTGACAAGAAAGAACGAGTGAGCGTATTGACGATGTTCGGGCGAGAGCATACTTTTGCGTAGAGCTGGTACAATCGTCTCGTCCCATGTCTGCAGCGCTGACTGCGTCGTCGCCGTCAACGCCATCGAGAACGACGAAGAAAAAAGAAGTCGAGTTCGAGGTGGATGTTGCTGCAATCCGGGTCAGCCCTGCCCAAATTTATTAATTAATTATTTTTTTGGCACTTGTCTCCTCCTGCCATTGATGTTCCGCAGACCACCCAGGATACGTCGTCCGCTCCGCATTGACCAGCGCGGTCTCCCCATCCCTCACGTCGACATCACCCTACACGACACCGCCCCATGTCGTCTCCGCGACCACTACTACACTACCCTTCAGGACAACCTCCTGTACATGTCCTACACCCACGAGTCCGCGCCCCGTCCACCGCCACGCGAGGTCCGTCTCAGATTCGACCCGCACGACCCCTACTCAAAAAACCGCGTCAACACCCCCGTCGGCGGTGATCGTCTCGGGAAAAAACCCGCACCCCCTTCTTCCCCACACAACGTCGTCCAACTCGAGCGTATTGTCCTCCACACCATGCTCAAAGAGGCTATCTCCAACCGTAGCGTCCTCCTCAATGCCATCGCCTCCTTCAGAGCCATCTCCGGCGAGACAAACCAAGGCGGCGGCCGCCATTCCTCCTCCGGCGTGCAGATCGTCAAGGGCAAAAAGTCCGTCAGCGGTTGGGTTCGCCCCGGCCTCCCGCTCGGCGTCAAGGTGGAGCTCAAGGGCCCACAGATGTACAACTTCATCGCCACCCTCTCAGAGTTTGTCTTGCCGCGCTTGCGCGAATTTCCTGGCATTGTCTTGCCCCCCTCCTCCACCAACATGCAGACCCCCAGCGGCGTCGCCGGCGTCGTCTCATTTGGTCTTCCCCCCGAAGCACTTGGCTTGTTTCCCCAGATAGAGGTCAACCTCGAAGCTTACCCAAAAGTTCATGGGATGCATATCCATTTTATTACCAACGCTGAGGGACAGGGTGCTCAAAATAAAGCGAGAGCCCTCATCTCGGGTTTCCAGATTCCATTCTCTCGCAAGTAGACTCCGCTGTTGCAGCGCTCATTCCATTTACTGCGTGATAATTAATCATTAGTCGAAAGGGTCCTCTACTGTATAGATGCAAATAAGAGTGCTTGTGCTACTGCGAACATGGTTAAATACCCAGAGTTGTCAACGAGTGAAGTGGAAAAGCAAACTACTAATCATAACCAAATGTACATATCAACAGCGTTCTGCAAACCTTTCATATTCATCGACGGGCACCAGCCCCTCCTGGTTGCCACGCAATGTCACCCAATCGAAGTCGAGACGAGTACGACCGCTCCGTCGCCAACCGCGCCGAGGTACCTCCTCCCAGCGGTGAGCTCGACGAGCCGGCCATCGCGGATGTCTCGGACGCAGTCCTCCGCGCCTTCTTGGGTGCAATGATCGATGTATTCTTGGGTGTATCTGACCCTTTCAATCCCGACTTGCTCAGCGCTGGCTTCAGCGCAGGCGCAAGTGCAGGCAATATCTCCCTCGCCAATTCCCGCACGAGGACAGCGCCATCCTCCTTGCTTAACTTGGTCACGATCTCGTGCAGACCGTACCTCTCCACCAGAATCGCGCGATTCGGGTGAACATCGCAGACAGTCTTGAGGATACGCAGCAGGTTGAGTCGGACAACAGCGCGGCTGTGCGAGAGCCTGTCGATGATTCGCTTGAAGAAGGACGACTTGGCCAACCCGATAGTGAGTGCGTTGGAGATGCGACAAATCTTGAGAAGCGGGTCAAGCAGGTTCTCAAACGAGTTGGCCTTGGCAGAGACGAAACAATTGAGTAGGGCTTCAAGCGATCCCGATCTGAGAAGCTGGTCCTCAATTTTGGCAGTTTCATCCTGGAGCCTGTAAGCAGACGTTAATAGTCGCCTAGGTGACCGGCAGAACAATCCAACCATGACAGAATGGCCTCCAAGGCACTGACTTGGAAGTAGGGGTCTTCTAAAAGTTTCAGGTACAGGCTTAAACCGTTGTGTTGCCAAAGGAGGTTGCGACAGCTCTTTCCTGCGCTCGCTAAATCACAGAGAATGGGAAGTGCAAATTGTTTCAAGGGCGAGCTAGTCTCGATGACATATTTGAGGCACGGAATGATGCCTGCTTGCGCAGCTTCTTCTTGCCGAGATTTATTCAATCGACAGAGGTTGTAGCAAGTTTGGAAGATGTGATTGGATACTTCCTGAGAGCAGAATGAGCAAGCGCTCTTCACGCCAAAAAAAGGACATACCGTGCCATGGGGACTAGCTCGATCCTCACCCAAAAGCTTGATGAGAATCTCGATGGCATTTGCGTTCTGAAGCACTTCGAGTAGGTTGGGGTTCATGGAAAGGTGCTTTACCGCCTTAAGCATCTGAACAAGGCAATCACCCTCCAGCAGTTCGCAAGCGCGCATCAACCCTACAAACGAGACATCATTTTTCAGCTTCCGTAGGATTAAGGTGGTTGGGCTTACGGCGTATGATCTTCCTTGTCCCCATTGCATTTCGAACATGTATATCCCTTTGGGTCACCTGCGAAAACACCAACAGAATCTGAATGATCTTGTCCTTCATCTCAATGGCGGTACCGCTCTGGTTGCCCATCACGTTCAACAGCGCGGATGATAGTGGATCCAGTAACCCTTCTCTGATAAACATGCGGCAAAAATCATTCTTGGTCGTTGGACTTTGCAGCTCAAAGACACTTCCGATCCCAGCGAGAGCATCTACGACAAGCTCGCTCTGTTCCGTATAGTCTTCGTCAAGGAGGTCGACCAGGACTTTGAGCCCACGACAACTTTTGACTGGTGAAAAAGAAAACTGGGGTGGAAAGCTCGATATACTCACGAAATGAACATTTGGAGAGTCAATGCCGACGTATGACAGAGTAACCGAATGAAGTTGGATGCCTCGGTCCTGCATTCTGATGGATATTTCTTGGAGGTGAAGCCTGCCCATCGTAAGTCGGACTGCTGGAGAAACATTCAGAGCTGGGTATGAACTTACCCATCATCACAGGAATTCCACCAATGAGACAAAAGCTCTCCAGCACACCAAGGTCGCTTGTGACGAGCTACCATACAGTAGGTCAGCTAAGAATGATCACCTACGCTGAGTGTCGTACCAGATTAATGATTTGAAGCAGCTTCGTCAACACGTCCCGAGAACACTTCCCTTCCAACACTTCCAGAATCGCTAACATTCCATGCGATGAAACAAGTTGGAATACCATCTCTGGGTTCTCTGTTATGATAGCAATCTGTGCATTGAGTTGATCAACAGGAGTGTATGCAGTGGCATACATTTAGGACTTACCAGTTGATCGCAAGCATCCCGAAGCTGGAAGTCCGGCGCCGAGGGTGTGAGCTCGTCAATCAATTGATTTACCATACTGCACAACCGAGCTTGTTTGTCTCGTTGCAAATTAGTCTCGAGATCGTCCTCTGCAAAACCTTCGTCGATCTAGATCGGGCGGTGAGACGGAAGAAGCCGCAACATAATGATATAACATACCTCGGCAAAGGGATCGTCGTCGTCGTCGTCGTCATCCCCTAGCTAATTCATGGTAAGTAAACCTGTTATTCAGACAATAGGTCGTGCACTGAACATACCCAGGACTTATTGGAGTGTCGAGTGTTGAGCTGGAGAGTTTGCATGGGCTGTTCGAGGGCTAAATCGATAGTCAACTCAATCGGTCGCTGTTGCAGGAAAAGGTGCTTACTGGTTCCGTTGACTTTGCCGAACACATCGTCATAATCCTCGTTATCCTCTTCCGCATATTTGTCAAACTCATGTGCACTCGCGACCCGCCTAGCCTCTGCACGCCCAAAAGATCCAGAGCTACTCGAACCAGAACCAACAAAAGATGACGATCGAGAATGTGAACGAGTTGATCCAGGTTGCGGACCATTGGAGCCCGCGGACGGACTCAGCGAGGGACGAGAAGGTTTGCGTGTAAGGCTGGGAAGTGGTGCAGACATTGGCCCGGGGGAACTAGGCGCGATACCAAGAGTTTTAATGTCATCTGGATGGAACAGACCACGGCGTACGGAATTCTTCATCTATAGATATTGTGTCATAAGGGTTGTGTGTAATAAAGGAGCTTTAACTAGCCTTGAAATCTGCGACCTTTTCTTGCAAGATAATGTCGTCTTCCTCTGAAGCAAGGTCTGAGTAATCCTCCACGATCGGAACGATGTCCGCCGCAGGAGCCTTCGCGAGTGGGATTGTGCCTGGACCGGCCGGACTACGATTTGGTCGTATCGTCTGAGCATTATCGTCAACCTCTGGTTTATCGTCTTCCATGGTAGACTTATCCAACGCTATATATGAACAATTTGGCTAAATGTTTAGAAAATGTAGAGAATCAAATCGAGTACCTTGCAGCTTTGAGAATGATGGGCCATCCTCAAAGTCATCATCCCAATTGTCAGTCTGTTCTTCAGGCGGCTGAAGAACGAACGCGAGTGGTTCCCGAATTTTCTCTACCAAACCAACAGGCGCTGATGGTTTGCCCGGGGGAGGCTGGGGTACTTTGAGAGCCATGGGTGCGGTAATTGACTGTTGCAAACCGAGGACAGAATGTTGAAATAAGTTGACGCTGAGTTTATTGTGGAGTGGGCGAGTAGGTGACGGAGGAGGGCCATCAGAAGCACCAGCGCGGCCACCGTGCTTCGACGGACGTGACGGGGCTACATGATATCAGACTTTCGCGGGTTGCAATAGATAAAGGAATGTTCACATTTCAAAGCCTCATTCCATTCTTGCACTTTAAGAACGGCTTCGTCATAGTTATAATTACTCAATGGTCGGTTTGGGACACCAGATGACATTTGAGAATTGTTACTTCCTGGGTATCCATCCTTCCCGGCAGATAGATCCATTTGCTTCTTCGCTGCTACCATCCACGGGTGTCGCAACAGCTTCTTCGCTGATATCCGTAGATTGCTGTCCTTCTGGAAACAATGGAGGAGAAAGTCCTTCACTATGGGCGAGGCACCTTCTGGAATCGGTGGACAGTCATCTTGCACGATCCTGAATAGCGCTGGCATGGGATCCAGAAAATGATACGGCGGTTTGCCTTCCAGAAGTTCTATCACCACACAACCGACACTCCTAAGGAAAAACGATGAGGTGAAAAAGATGTATGGGCACGCGGAACATACCAAATATCAGAAGCCGTAGTTGCACCGGATTGTTCAATAACTTCTGGTGCCACTTATGACAATCACAATGTTAAACCGAGTAGACAAGACGAAGTATTACCTACTCCAGTACGGACTGCCAACCACGGCATCATCACTGACCGCACCGGTTGTGGTAGAGCTGGCAACTCCAAAATCTGCGAGCTTGACACAACCATCCTTGTTCGTTAGTATATTTGCGCCCTTTATGTCCCGATGAATAACACCCTGGTCGTGGAGGTATACGAGGCCTTCGAGCACTTGACGAATATAAACGGCAACGAGATTCTCGGGGAACTTGCCAAAGCGCTTGCATATATTATGCAAGGATCCGTTTTCGCAGAACCTAACTAGAAATGAATTTCAAAGGAAGTAAATGTGTGGAAGACCCACTCGAGGATGATGTACAAGTATTCTCGCGTCTTGACGAATCCTTTGTATTTGACGATATTGGGGTGCTGGAATGCATCAGTCGCGGAGTGGTACGCACACAAGAAGTAAATTACGGTACGTTGAGATTCTTGAGCAAGTCGATCTCCGACTATAGGAAACGGTGAATATAATGGCAACAGCCACTGTCCGAAGGAGAAGAGATACCATGATCTGCCCGAGTTCGCCTTTGGGTATGTTACTTAGTTGGATCTCCTTGACTGCGACTGTTTCCCCAGTGGCCCAATTAAGTGCACCTATGTACACGATAAAATGATCAATACTCTGCTTGTGACAGCTTGTCGAGCACGAGAAAGTACTCACGATATACCTGACCGAACGCGCCCTTGCCAAGAGAGTCCCCAAGTTGCTGTGGCATTGAACGTCAACGATGCGCTCCGCATTGAAATGGGTGGGTATCTACATAGTCATTGAGCAGCTTTGAAGCACCGGGGTTCTTTCCGGGACTGATAGCGTGTGATGGGGATGATGCCATGGCCGGCTGTGAGGAGAGATGAACACGAGGCAGTGGTTGACTTTAAAAGCTTGATTGGTAAGAAGAAAAGAAAGAAAGGAGGGATGGGAAATCGTCGAGGTCGCGTCCTGCGCTGACGAGCCCGGCGAGTTAAAGCATTCACCTGGACCTATTTGGAACACTCCTTCCCAACACGTGATCGTGCCCGAGTCACACCAAGGTCGATTTCTGGAATCCTCTCGCATCACACTAGCTAGTACCACACTCAAACGTCTCCTTTGATCCCATATCACACCGCCCCCTCCGTGCTGCCACCTATGTCCGTGTCCACCGTCTCGGGGTTCATTGTTGTCAGGGGGGCCAAATCGACAGAATAAAGAGTACTAAGTCGTACACGCTTCATGCGTAATGCGGATTTAAAGGGGATCATGTTGCTGTCCGGCTGAGTATTGGACGCACCACTGTTCCTTCGTGAGCGGGTTCCCGCACTCTTGACCGACCCAGATAGTCGTCGCAGTAACATGGACATAGTCCGAACACTCGAAACCGTATGATCTTCGGAAATCATGTATATGTTATCTCCCAGGGCCTGCTTCTTCAGATTGAGTGTAATCCGTGATACCATGGCCACCTGAAATCGAGTCCGTCCAAATCCGGCACACCTGTAAGAAATCACTCACCGTGAGCCTGAGTCGACCCAGCAAGATTCCCAATGAGGCTCAGCATTTAGACAATTTGCGCTAATTGTCAACTACTCACAGTAATTCAAGCCTGTAGAATCAAAGAAATAAACATTTAAATTGTCACAATGTGCTACGCTTACTGTGCTGCAATATTCTTTGTGCCTGGTGTTGCTCGAACAATCATGACTGCTAAAACAATATTGACCATGCAGATCACACTAAAGGGATTACAATATGAGCCTTGGGTGTCAAAATATTGAGAAAAGCACAATCTCCACCTGTAATATAGTATCCCATCAGACAACATCGTGCGAACGAGGTGACCTCCCAACTGTCCCAAGCGTTGTGTTTTGTACAGCGTCAATGCAAAAATGGATGAATCATAGAGGAGAGGTAGCCAAGCAGAGGCCGAAGCAATGTAGCTCCTTGTCCGGAATCAGCTAGGAACGCATCCGGGTGAATTGAGGACCTTACAACGCAGGACTGAAGATCATTGTACAGGCTGTGTGGAGTTAGCCCGCTGCTGTTACGTGACGATAAGGTCACATACAGTGCACATTAGGAGCATGTTTCACCGCTTTGATCGCATCAGAACCTGTTCGGGAATCGGCGAAATGACTGACGTTCTCCAATGGTGAGGAGCCAGGCATTGACCCCAAGCCATATGAGGAACAGGAGCATAATGCTCCATACTATTGCCCTTTGTCGGTTGTACAGACCGCGGATCCTTCAGACATTCTGAGTTTATAATGCAGTAAGTTGGATTCAGCCAAAACCTCACCGAAGAAACATTATAAACCCGGCTACTTGCGTGCCGACAACGGTCATTGCGCCTTCATATCGTACAAAATGCTTGCAACTGCATGCAGGGTGAGTACGTCTCCGCGGGAATAAAGGGGCATCAAACGTCTACATTGATGCGCCGGTGAGTGATCATTTTGCCATATAAGCGCGCAGGACTTACTTCGGTTCCCCACGAGGGAAGCACGAATGCTTGGTGAAGTTAATTTTCGACCATGCACAGTAGTTCATGGAAACCTCACCAACGAGATTTACAATAAACCCAAGTGGTGTAAGATACCTGTTCTACTTTATTTGAGGTCTAGGGCGGATGTGGTGATGTTTCGTACGCACGAGTAGGAACAAATATACCACTGCACCATGGATATTGTCAACGGAAGATCGAGAAAATTTGTGTTGGCTTACAAAGTCCCTTTTCACGATTCCATATGAGCTCGACCTGAGGAAAATAACTAATATCAGAGGCGGGACATGAGGGATTTTTGGGACTACATGCCTCATCGTCAAGAGTTATAAGGTGGTCCCAAACAAGCATTGTGAACCCAGAAAATGCCACCATCTTGTCGTTTTTAGTTCAGAGCACCATTTCATGATAATTGTACGTACGTTTGTAACACGCCTAAACAACGTTGGTCGGAATGAGTGAACCCAGCGGCGAGCGAGGATATACTAACACATCACCGTAACCTTGTAAATCGGTCGGATTTCCTGACATGGCAAAGAAAAGAGGAACGCTTGGGCAGGTGAGCGTAGGGGGGTCTATAAATAAGGAACGACCCAGCTGGTGCGCAAGCATGATCTCATAATATCGGAAATTTCATGCCACTGATCGGCGCAACAACCGGATGGCCAGCCAACCATGGCGGTGAAGCGAAGGCAGTACCTAGGCGAGGCAGAGTCGTTCAAAGTAGGGTCACGTTAGCATCCAAGAAAGGTAGCTATGGGGTAATAGCCGTCTAAAGTCAGGCACCAGCCAACGTTTTTATGTACACACCACCTGGCGACCGCACGGGAACAATGATCAGGTCAAGATATAAATATTCAATATATCATTGGATCGCACCCATGAAAATTGATGCGCAAGGATTTAGAAATAATGACAGACTATAATGCAGTGTCCACAACCATGTTCCGAAAGAAGGATGAAAGGTGATGACTTCACCATACAAGGCCATATATGTCACTTCATACTACCCGATGTATTATTATGGTACCAAGACCTGGGCAAATAGGTCAGTTCAACGACGGGCCAGAGTATGCATCACGATGACCTACAGCTATAAGGACGAGGGCCACCACGAATACGATAATAAGCATTAGACATGCAGCACGACGACCAGCTTTTCGTTGATGCTCTGATGCATTAACAAGCTCCTCAGTGGCACCACGAGTATCAGAGGCTATCGAATACATATTGGACTCGATGTTATCTAAGTTTGAAAGAGATTTCAGAAAGCGGGATAATGTGCGACAAGGTTACCCACCTAGCATGCCACCTTGTTGATTCACTAATGTACCGAGGTCGCGGAATATTTCTGACAGCTCGTGAATACCTGTCTCGATCTCCTGGATCTCGGCTTCTCGTTCGCGAATCAACGACTCTTGGTAAGCAAGTTCATGGGGGGACAGCTGTGACTGAAGGAGCTGTGCCTGTTGCTGCTGTGGGGTGGGGTTGGTTTCCCTTGACGAAGTTAGACCGAAGAACTAGTCCAAACAGAATAACTTACGAAATATGAGACCGATCATCTTCTACTGCAAGCCTGACGCTCTCTACAACCGTTCGTTGTCGCTCTGCGCTGAGCTGCTGTGCTCGCTGAAATGCTACGAACGATAGTTGAAGATCATGCGAAGTCTTCTGCAGCGAGGTCTTCTGAAGGGACTGAAGGATATGGACTGAGCCAAAACGCAAAGTGTCACCACACATTAACCTACACTCGTGGTTGGTATTGAAGAAAGCTTTTTCAAATCTTCCGACCCACGCTTAGCCATGGCTCTCGTTGTTTCCGTGAGGTCGTGACTACCATGCTTATACTGAGAAGAAGCGAGGGATACTGAGTAAAGTTAACATACAGCTGTTTACGAAGGGAAGGAGAGTCTTTCGTCGTTCCAAGCTGGTCCACTAGTTTCAAAATACCCTGAACATTGCTATTGATCTTGAACACCTGAAGGGACAACGAGGACTGTAATGACGAGAAAGTGGAGTCTTCGCGCGACTGGGAAGCAATGTTACTCGGTTGAGCTGGACGAGACTGGCCTGTCTCGATATCTTGAAAGCTCATGATGGGCGAAGCTAACAAGAGCGAGTCAGAGTAAAGTCAGCGCTGAGGCTTGGAATCGCACTGTCGCAGTAACCAACAAGGTGGAGATCATGTGACCCGCGTTTGCCAGCCAGTTGGTAGCACGTGCCGTGCGAAGGGGTCAGTTGGTTGACCAATCAGGCCTTGATCAGGCCTCAAGCCTTGGGATCGAACATCCCTTTGGTCGGCTGACGTGGTCGCGTGAACAGGGGGGATTTGCTGAGGACCAAGAATGTTGTGGGGAGAAGTGGCAAGCCAAACACCTGACTACGAAACGTCCGGATAGGTGATAGACCAAACGCCAGACAAAAAAACGCCTTGAGAGGCAACAAACCGAATGCCCGAACTCAAACCAATGGGGGGGAGGGAGGACTCGGTTTGCTTCTGGCAATGCGAAAGGGGTGCTGTTGAGGCCGGAAGTCTGTCGGGGAGGAGAAGCTTGCAAGTTGACACCTTGCGCTGCGGTACACACGGAGACGGACTCTGCACTACTAGCTCGGTGGCAGATACATGGATCACGAGCAAATCAGTAGACTACACACATGAATGTAACTATCTGATGCAGGAGAACCATAGCACATCACCATCAAAAAACTTGAAAGAAAAACCAACTTGCAGTTGTACCAGCCAGAATCAACTTGAGGCCTGAAGAACGAAAAGGGGAGGGGAAGTGGAGAATTTGAAATGGGGGACATGAAACATGAGATGCGAGCCAGCCAGGATCAGGTATCCTGTCCGAGGTAATTGATACACAAATAATTGTTGCCGCCGTGCTGGACATTGTGATCACCGGCCTCAGCAACATCAAACCCTGGATAGAACTGGAAGAAAGTAATGGTTGACTTGCCGTTCGTATCTGTGAGTACAATGGTATCAGCAGTGGGCATGAGGAAGAACGCCTGGACCTCGACGAGCGTAATGCCGAGTCAAACTGCCTGGGTGGCGACGGTGCCAACCGGCCAGACCACGAGCTCGTAGACCTTGACAAGCTCGAGGAAAGCCTGGGCATAGAGGGTCCTGCCGCCCGTAAAGATACCATTGGGCCGAGGTAGGTTGGGCAGATCTGGTGACGGATCAGCCTTGCCTTGACGCCGTCCGCACAAACACCACATTTGTAGTTGTGGACTGAATTTATCGCACCGGGGTACATGATTGTCTAGGTCAGTCTGGCAGCGAGTGCACGCAGTGGGGACCTTGTGGTTCCTCTGCCCCATAGCCGTCAACCTTGATGAGGTTGATGTCAGCGCAGTGGTCACCAGAATGTTGTGCTGTTCCTATGTGCTGAACAGTCAAGTTGGTAGCGAAGGCTGCTGCAACGACACCTGGCCTGGGGTTGACGTACTCACGTTTGAAGTTGTTGGAAAGTAACCTCTCAATTAATCTCGGCTCCATCTTGCCCAGCTTGTGAAGCGTAGGTGGATTCTCCCCGCGACTCCTTCCCCGACGTCCCCAACCAATGCTTCTAGGTGCTGGACTGAGGCCATGTGGGGTATGAGTAAAGCCGCGGAGCTCAATCTTCGGACAAGTGCAAGTAAGCCCTTTTTGCCTTCCACTCCACTTTGGTCACCCGCCTCAAGCTCCGGTGACCTCGCCGTTCATCGCACCCACCTACCACTCAGGTTCCTTTTGCGAGGTCGCCCCCGCGGTGCCTCACTTCTCACCTCCGTTGGGCTCCTTGCGAGGCGATCCCACCCGCCCTCGCAGCTCACACCTTACCACTAGGGATCCACTTCCATTCGGGGCCGGAAAGTGCTGCGCGCTTCCCCCTACCTCGTTCATTACCCGCCTCGCGTCATACATTATCTCATGGCTACCAATAGTACATCCAATATCAGTATATTTATACTTCAGCTCCTCTTTCAAGACTCGTTCCGATACCATCTGACACTGGAATAGTACCAGAATAAGTCAGAGAACTTGTTAAGTTGCACGACTGTTTCATCCCGATGGACCAACCCTTGCACCAGCTAGCGGTCTCCAACCTCAATATACACCGCTATACAAGTCCGTGCACTGCACAGAACTTGAAGCTGTCAAATTCACCGTCACTGCTATTTGAACCCAAGCTTTTCAATCATGTTTGCGAAGGTCTCAGTGTTGATACGCCGTCCCAAGGTCATTGATTATGAGGCTCAGGTTGGTAATTTATGGAAGGATTTGTCTATCGTCGCTTATATGGATTCGGTTGTTTTAGACGCCCTGTGGATTTGACAGCGCGGAGGCGAATTCCGGGTCGCACATGATCAACAAATCCGCTATGTTCTGCTTCATTGTGCATTTTTTGAGACGTTTGACGTGTTTCGTCTCGTTGCCCAGTTTCTAGGGAACAATTCTGCTCGCGTGACGCAGGGGATGATCTAAACACCCGAAGTGCGTTGCCTCACAGTGCACATCCGTAGCGGTTTCTCGAATTCCTTGCACACACATCGCAACTCCAATTCATTATGAGACTCCGAGTCGATACGTCGGGTATGATTCTCAAAGGATTATCTCATTCCAACGCCTGCCTATCACGGTTGCAATCCGAATGGGCCTAGGACCCGTTCCCCGTACAGGGCCTTGCCGACCGGTACGATCGTATCTTTTCCGACCAGGTTTCAAGCTGGCTGAGTAAACTCGTGTGCTGTCCACCCGTTTCCGTGGTGGTAACATTCTCTAGATTCTGACCCGTTCCGCTCCGCTCCCAGCACCATACCACATTCCAGCAATCGCTTTTGGTGCTAAACGCCCACTGTCCAGCTAGTCAGCACCGCGCTATGAGATTTGCACAGTAAGAGCACCATATCTTGCATCCTCTCTGACTAAGTTGTTCGTCACTCACTGGCCGTAGATACATTCAAGCCACTGAGGTATGTGTACCCGAGCTGCATTAATGCATGATGATGTACTGCATCTAGACTCCCGAGTGGAAGAAAGCCTACATGTATTGAATCCTCTGTCCTCGTTTGAGCGTCTTCTTACCACCTTTGTCCAACAGAGACTATGCAGGGCTCAAAACACAGTTAGCAACCATACGAGCACAGACCCTACACCAAATCGATGGCAGCACGAGTTCCTTCGGGAACACAAATAATCGTTCTGCCGTTCCGAACATCGAAGTGGAGGATGATGACTCCGATGGTGAGGACATTCTTAATTCTTTCCTACTATGAAATAAATCGACAGAGGACGTGGCTCGAGACGTTGGAACCAACCACACTGGAACTCCTTGGGTGTCGGGAGCTGATACGACAACATCTCCAGACCCAACTAATCATGGAGGCCCCACGATGAGGTGGAGAACAAGCAATCAGGAAAGAAGTGGGTTATATTATGCTGCCGGTGATTGGACGCAAGAACTCACAAAATATCATAGTACCTTCATTCAGTTTGGCTATGGCGAGTCTTCCTCGAATGATAAAACGAACAAAACACACACCCCATCAAACGCCGCCCTTGAGAGCCCGACGTTCTCCTGTGACAGGCTCCCCAGCATCACCACCTCTACGCACAATGCTTTCCAATTTACCCCCCGTGCATGCCAAATTTTTTGAACTGCTAGACACTGAACTAAGCAAAGTAGCGACATTTTACGCGGAGAGAGAGAAGGAGATGCACGAACGTGCCAAAATGCTCAGGAAGCAACTCAACGAGCTTGCAATACACCGCCAAACATTCTATGTCAGTGACCTTAATATGGACGAACACAATTTAGTAAACTTTGGCCCGTAGGAATCATTCTTCCACTCCAAGAGACCCAGCTGGGCAGAGAGAGCATCCCATTCTGTCCGAATCTCAATTTCACCACTAACCAGGTGGCTTCAGAGCTTCAAGCCGCCGCCACTCGAAGCTCCTAACCATCCCGGAATGACCGAATTTGTACCTTCTGAGCATGGACATACTAGTGAATATTTTTCCGCGAAACCGCTCCGTTTACGACTGATAAATGCTAGCGTACCGAGGTTTCGCTGATGCCAATAACTTCGGGTCACGGGCACCTGATCCCAGGCGTTGGAATATCAATCAAACTGTACCCAAGAGAGGGTACATAGTCGAAAAAGGCCCTGGTAATGGATTCTCTTCAAGGGCATTAGACGATCCTAGGATATTGCACCGACGCTCGGATGACCAACCAACCGTACTGTCCGGCAATGTAGTGTCTTCTCATGACCCCCATGCATATAAGTATGCAAAAAGACGACTTAAAAAGGCCGTTGTTGAACACTACCGGTCCGTTCTCCCTTCTTTTAGCTCAAACATTCCTTGGACGGGACACTGATTTCGATTATATCCAGCGGTCTGGAGATTTTAAGCGAATACAGGGTGAGCCCTATTTTACGCCTACCGTCCGGTGTCGTATATTAACCTCATAATTTCCCGCTCGAATATTATGATTGGATACCGGGCTATCATATACACTGCCATCGGGCCCTGCGATTATCGCCCTGGGTTTTGAAACAAGACTCTTAACTTGAATGGCTTTCGCAAAGTATTGAGGAAGTATGGCAAGATTACCAAGACCCTTGTTCTGGACGCCTATATACGGGAGAAAGTAAGTGATTCTGATTAGCAAGGTTTGCAACATTTAAACATTCGATTTCGGTAGGTAGAGCCTTCCGCCTTTGGCTCCGGCGCTGTGGTCGACACTCTGCTCAAGGAGATGGAACATCTTTTCGCGATTCGATTCGGTACGTGTTCTCTATGCATGAAAGCAGTCAGATCGACGTGTATAAATTCAGAGCATGGAAGTAAGAAAAAGGCCAAAGAACGCCTTCGGGTCTTGCCAGTACCTGAGCCATCGTTGAAGAAGCAGAAGTCAAGCTCACTCCGCTTTGGATTTTGGTTGGGACTCGCAGTTCCTGCAATTTTTGCGGGCTTGTACTTGTGTATGAACATCTCTTGGGAGGCTCAATGGCGCTGCTCAGAACTTTTTGATAGCTTTTCAGAACTGGACCAGGAAGACTCTTCCGTCATGGAATATTCTCCTCTCGCTTTACTCCGTAATTCTCATACCGATACTCATGGCACTGCTGGTCGGTGCCAACATCGTTGTGTGGGCGCGCAATAGGATCAACTATATTTTTATTTTTAGTGCGTCACTCCACCCGACCATGTTTGTGTTCTAACAATCTGCTTAGAACTCGACCCAAGATCAAGGCACGATCATCAGGATTACTTTGAAGTATGTGATGCATGGCCACTCAACGCGATGCAGGATTGAATACTCTTGGCAGCTTCCTTCCTTTCTCTTGTGCATTCTCGCTTATGCGTTTTGGTTGTCCATGGCCCAACTTGGCCCTCCAATGCTATGGCCCTTGCTATGCTTGTGCCTCATCATTGCAGTTATGTTCAATCCATTGCAGGCAAGTTTTTCAGTCAGTGCGAGATACTCTTCATCCAGCTATCATGCAGAGTATTATGTGGGGCGGCACCCGCTGGTGGACGATCAAGAAGGTAGCCAAACTTTTTGTTAGTGGAATGTTCAACGTCGAGGTTGGTCTCCAAGTATCGAACACACAAAGCACCCTGGAAATCTGATGATATCTCAGTTTATAGATCTCTGGCTCGGGTATGATCATCGATCCGCACCGCTGAAAACTATTTCACACCCCACTTCTCTTAGCGATCAATGTTGCAGTCTCGTATATTCATTTTCTAACCTCTTCTCCTTTTGCTGCTTTTATGCGCATTGGAACCTCCATTTCCTGGCTTACGACCATGGAGCGCAAGAGGTCTGGTCGAAGTGTGGCATGGTTCCGAATTGGGGATACTTATATTTTTTTGGCATGCTGCCTTACTTAGCACGCTTTGTGCAAAGCTTGAGACGATACCGGGACTCGAAGTTGTACGGGCAGCTGGTCAACGTAGGGGACTCACACATTCCCCGGTGATTCATCGCTCATCGTCAGATGAATAGGCTGGGAAATACGCGATGGGTTTGATACAACTATTGCTGTACTGCTATTGGAGGCATTATGGTATGTCCGAATCTTCAATGGTCAACAACCACTCGAAAATTGCCCTTTAGAGACTCCTCGGAGCGGTAAATTCTATGTCCTGTATTGTCTCGCGTCGGTGATCAATTCACTGTACGGATTTGCCTGGGTAAGTTTCCTAGCTGTGTAGCTTGATGGCGATGATGTATTTGTGTCATAGGATGTCATTGTAGATTGGTCGATGTGCCAGCCATACGCCTGTTACCCACTTCTTAGGCGAGAGCTCGTTTATGAAGGACATCTATTCGTATGTTTTTCCTACAAAATTTCCGGGTGAGGCTGACGTAGTCATAGTGGTACTACTTCGCCTTGGTACGATCTCGAAAAGTCTGTCCATAAAATTCTCATGGTTCCTGGGCAGGTGACCGATCTCATTGTTCGCTTCGACTGGCTGCTTTACCTATACTTCAATTCGCTGAGCCTCGAACTACGCATATTCATCGCCGCATTTGGGGAGATGCTCCGGAGGATACAATGGAGCTTTTGTATGTCGTTCCCCTCTTTCGATCCGTGCCCACGACTCAACCTTGGACTGGTACCAGATCGAGTTGAGAACAAGCATGTTCACAATGCAGAAGAATACCGTGTCGTTCGCGAGCTGTCCTTGCCGTACATGTTTGATGCGACCCCCGGCAAGGAGGCAGCGCACATCGCGCGCTTACAGTTGAAGAAGCGATTTGCTCGTTTGAGCTGAGATTGGAAGTCGAAAAAAGAATCAAACTACAAACTAGATTTCGTTACGTAGATGAGTTGTTCAGGTTTGTGATTCCTGGATGGTAAGATAACCTGGCTTCCGGGATCTGTCCTATGAGATAGCTCCACAAATGTGCCTGCTGAAGGCTGTATACCATGATAGTTGCATGATGCATCATTGTACTGCCAGTAAGCTTTCCAGCCCAGCCACAAAGTGGCGTTGATGATTTATTGATGTCGTAACGGTTTCCAAGCTACACCAGCCTGGACCCACTGCATAATTCCAAAAAAAAAAACACCATTTCATATATTGGTTTCACACTGGCAGTTGCGGATGCTTTGGTGACCATGAATCTGACCGGGCTATGGATTCCAATACGATTTAGTGGTTATTGGCTGTGTGGAGCACTCCCGTGCATCGTTCCTCTAATGATATAAATGCTAACCTTTCCCACTCATTCCGGTAGCCTCTTTCGGTTCGCGCTGTGGTACTGACTAGTAAGTTTATTTATCGAACCTTGAATGTCCTGCTTACAGCCTCCATTCCATTAGTCATTGATTTTACATACCTACTGAGAGCTTGGTAAACCGTTTTGTAAATCCGCTTGTTGATCGTCATCACTTTGCCGCATCGTACTCTGCGCAACCGTTCGCACCCGCTACTGTCACCGTCAATTATGTCCATTCCTGCAACTACGCTGTGAGTAATAAGAAATGCACCATAGTATATTTTCTGATCTCTCAACGGCAGCTCCATACCTCAACTAGCCCGACGGGATCCAAGAATGGAATCAATTAGGAAATTATGGGTTCCACCGCCGATCCCTTCCCCCCCGCCTGTCCCGTCTTGCTGGCAGAGTCGTACCTGGACCACGGCACGGCTGAGGAGGGAATGGCCCAATCCCCCACCGATTCCTCCATATTGGTGGTCCCAGGGCTGTGAATGGGATGCTAGAACGGGACGGACACCACCACCGATACCTGCTTGCTGGCTGTCCCAAGATTGTCTGAAGGATATCGGTGGAGATCGATCCTCGGTAGATGTTCGGAATCGGAGCTCGTAGGTCCTGCTTGTTTGGGAGCATGTTTAAAATGTAATATGGCTGAAGCGCTGACGGTTGCCTTGTATGCAGGACCTCCGTGCAAACCGGGCCGAACCAGCACGAAAGAAGCATAACTTCGCCGAAGGGAAAACCCACAAAATCGGATTCTTCTTCCGAGTCGTTGAAACAATGAAAATCGGAAAGTTACATATACCAAGCTGGACACGGGTGAAGCTGTCAACCGATTATTGGAAACGTGTAACCGACTATTTCTTGAAATGGTCCTATACGAGATTGGTACACCTAAGGTTTCCCAGTCCTCATAAGTGAATTTCCATAGAATGCACGACATGGACTACCATACAACATCTTCGGCTGTGGTCCGACTTGACCGTCGCTAGAACGTGAGAGTGTGACTTGGACACAACTTGAAATTGTCGCCGGACCCGGCCCGCTCGTAGACGAACTCTAAAGTCGGGTCAAGCACGCCGTGATGAGGCGTGATATGCATGCTGGCGAGGACTCGCAGAATCAGTGGACTGTCAGAATGCATATTGTGAGTCAGCGAAGCATGGTGTGAGTCAAATTGTGACGCATTACGGCGCGGATTATTGCGGTTGCTTGTCTCTAGTCACGGTCGACGTTGGCGTTGATCCACAAATGACCTTGCAGATTTCTGCGGTGGTTACCTACAATGCTCGATGTGCACGTTCACTGCGCAACGTCCTTCTCCACTCACTTCAGAGAAAACACACTAAACCACCCTCACCGGGTTCAGTCCTGCTCTTTGCTCTTGCTCCTTCTTCAACAACCCCTCCAGAGATTCTGTCCGACATCACGTCGACTCTCACCCAGTTCTTCCCCGAACATGTCGGTTGCATATCTGCACCCCTACCCACGCAATTTTTCAATTCGAGCTTATGGGGTAGTGGTGCCCATTCCAGTTCATGCTCTCTCGCATACGCGCTAGTGAATGGTGTGTCTTTCCACTCCACGATCCCAGGTCTTGCGCAAGCACAAGTCGGAAGATGGCATGCTGCCAGAGAGAGACAAATCAAGGATACAAATCAATCCAACATGGAGGACTTACACATGAAAATTATTAGCGATTTTTCCGACCACGACGATAAGGTTAACTGGGAGGATGTTTGGGACCACACCGAAAACTCGGTGGCATCCTTGCTGAACTACGGAAATAGCCCATGCTCGGACTTGTTACCTGATGCCTTGAAAAGTCTCGAGTAAGCCTTTCCCGTTTTCGCAATGTTGTTTAATGCCACCTCCGTTAGCCCATTAGCCACAAATAATATCCTCTATTTCTCTGATAAGGCGCCAGAAGGGCTTGCTAGCGTGCTAAACGGTGCATTTCCGCAGGCGAACAAGGTCTGTAATTCACAGTAGCCTGTTTCGGTCGACTTGCTGTCTCACACATTTACCATTGTCGACATGATATACAGGTCTCACTCATTGCCTCGTCTACCCCCTTCATCACCGGTCATCCAGTTACGCTCTTCCGTAATGGGTCGATTTATTCCAATGGGGCCGTCGGCATCGCGTTTAAATCGCCACCATCTACGCTCGAGCCCGTAATCGAGCTTTCTTTCCCGCCACTGGTTACGTTAAGTTCTGACCTCGACGTAACAGGGTATTTGATTCTTCCTCTGTCTAGACCAGTCTAATAATTTTACATGCATCATTGGTACCATTGATGTATCACCGTCAGTTGCGAGGGAAACTTGATTCTATCACTAGATTCTCGAAACCCCACTCAATTGCTGCTCAGTGCTATCCAGAGCCAGGGTCTTGCTCCATCACATGCAACATGGGTTGATAAGGAGGACGAGTTTTACATTGGTGTCCTAGACTCCTCAAAACAAGTACGGGTGTCCTTTCCTGTCTCGCTGACATCGTTACATTTACGCTTGGACCATCTAGCCTTCTCAGCTCTATCGCATCCTGGCAGGTGATCCATCACGCGGAACCATTGCCCTGGACGCAGCTTCGGCACCGAGAGAAGGCTCTATTGTGCGGGTGAGTATCGTTTACTAACAACTTTACCATTCGCGGACAAGCTTCACCAATAGCTGTATCACTTGCCGAAAGCCCCTATACCGGAAGCTGGGAGATACGCTCCTAACATGATCTCCAGCAATATCTCCTTCTTCGTTGCCCCAGATGTAGCCCAGGCCATGGCAGGGTTCGGGAGTTACGTTACGAACGAAGAAGCACTGGCGGCAGCTGCTGACTACACAGTTGTTTCGAATGCTTTCCTTGCAGCATCCGAGAATGGTTTTACCATTTCACGTGCCACACAAGGCTTTTGGAAGTGTGTAGTTCCTGGAGGGCGTCTCGGGTTGTCATGGGACCTCTGAATGACACGGTGAAGACTTGGTAGTGGCTACATAGCAAGCTGTGCATATTTCACGTGACTTATTCGGAGAGTGAAAAAGTCGGCAAGCACCGAGTGACCGAGAACCCCCGAGGTTTTGGCGGAAGCAGAGAACGTCGGACAGCTCACTTTACCTTTTTTTCCCGAATGGTCTCTCGAACGTTGTCGGTGTCGTTGGGTCGTACCCTTCGCAGCGCAGCTCGCGCCGTAAGTTGGCCCACCTCGCGGACCATTTTGAATGCTTACACTGTCCAGCGGTCCTTGCGGTCGTTCGCCACGGCTGTGAACATCCCGGCACCTATCACCGAGACAACTACGCTCTCAAACGGTCTCACTGTCGCAACTGAGTCCCACCCACATGCGCAGACTGCTACTGTCGGTGTTTGGATAGACGCAGGTTCTCGCGCAGAGACCGACAAAACAAACGGGACAGCGCACTTCTTGGAACACATGGCTTTCAAAGGAACAAGTCGTAGAAATCAGCACGCTCTCGAGCTGGAAGTAGAAAACCTGGGTGCACATCTCAACGCTTATACCTCACGCGAACAAACCGTTTACTACGCCAAGAGCTTCCGAAGGGACGTTCCTGCCGCGGTTGATATCATCAGCGACATTCTTCAGAACTCCAAGCTCGAGAATGCTGCAGTAGAGCGCGAGCGAGATGTCATCCTTCGTGAACAGCAGGAAGTTGACAAGCAACTTGAAGAAGTTGTCTTCGATCATCTTCATTCCGTCGCCTTCCAAGGTATTCCCATTACTCTACCTCTTTCCACTATTACCAACAATCCGTAGGTCAACCGCTTGGCCGAACGATTCTCGGTCCCAAAGCCAACATCTTGTCCATTAAGCGCGATGATCTCGCGAACTATATCAAGACTAACTACACTGCTGACCGTATGGTTCTGGTCGGTGCAGGCGGTGTTGACCACCAGGAACTTGTCAAACTCGCCGAAAAACACTTCTCTTCCCTCCCTGTATCATCAAATCCTATCGCTCTCGGTCGCCTTGCCCACCCTCGCACCGATTTCGTTGGTTCGGAAGTCCGCATCCGCGACGACGAACTCCCATGTGCTCATGTTGCTATTGCTGTCGAAGGCGTGGGCTGGAGTTCTCCTGATTACTTTCCTATGCTGGTAATGCAATCTATTATGGGCAACTGGGACCGCTCCTTGGGTGCATCCTCCCTGCTATCTTCCCGGCTTTCTCACATCATTTCATCCAATAACCTGGCCAATAGCTTTATGTCGTTCTCCACGTCTTACTCGGATACCGGTCTTTGGGGTATCTACCTGGTGTCGGAGAACCTCATGAATCTTGATGACATGGCCCACTTCACACTCAAGGAATGGACACGCATGTCTATGGCCCCTACCGACGTGGAGGTCGAGCGTGCTAAAAGTCAACTCAAGGCTGGTCTTCTTCTCAGTTTGGACGGAACTACCGCCATTGCCGAGGATATTGGTCGACAGCTGGTCACTACTGGTCGCCGTATGACGCCTAAGCAAATCGAGAATGCCGTCGACGCTGTCACTCCCGAAGAAATTAGGCGCGTTGCTCAGAAATACCTCTGGGACAGGGATGTAAGTCTCCTATCCTAGTGTTCCTTCTGTGTGGGTATTGATTTGGATTCGACAGTTCGCCATTGCGGCTCTCGGACCTATCGAGGGGCTCCTTGACTACAACCGCATGCGGGCAGACATGGCTTCAATGATATACTAGGGTACAGCGCCTTTCGGATGTCATTCGTACATTTTCTTAGCGTTCCTCAGGCAATGGCCGCGACGAACTCAGTACCTAGATGATGTTATCCTCCTGTCATTTGCTCTGATTAGTCCACGGAATAAATGACCTATGAAAGGGTTAAACATATTGCAATTTGACTGCGCCATGCTGTTACAGTAACGTTGAAAGGGTCCCTTCTCGACCACTGACATCGATAAGATCTGACATACATACACGGTATGCATTTGTGTTCAATGTAACAGTACCTACGATCAGTACATGTAGCATACATGAGAGCTATGAATGATAAAACACCTAGGAAGAAGCCTATGACGCAGCGACTCTGAATAACCAAACCTAACCAGTGAAATCTAGTCGAGCTTAGGCTTCGCTCCCACCTCGTGAAGTCCCCTTTGGACGGTACTTTACAATCCAGGGATGCCGAGAAACCTCAGTCAAGGCAAGTCGTTCTTCTGAGTTATACTTTAAAAGCTAAACAGTGGAGTTAATATGCTGATGAACACAAACGGGAGACAGCACCCACTTTGGAGATGAGGTCTCTTGCTTCAGGCGAGACATGACTGGGTATACGAAGGTCAACCTTTGCTATCCGTCGATACGTGGCTGCATCAAGGTCAGCTTTGACACACATAACTAAACTGGTGACACTTACCGTTAACACTGTTCCTGTCCTCAAAGGGCGGGTTCCCAACCATGAATTCATAGGCGAGTACCCCGAGTGCCCAATAATCCACCTTTTCGTTGTGCTCTTTCCCTTCCACCATTTCAGGCGGGAGATAATCCAATGTACCGCAAAGGGTCATCCTGCGGTTGCTTGGCGCATGCACGCTCCACCCAAAATCTCCAATCTTGAGCTCGCCGTTGATTCCCAATAACAAATTCTCCGGCTTGATGTCTCTATGTATAACATGTTTCGAATGCAGATACTGCAGTGCGTCCGCCATTTGGTCGATGTATCTTGAGCTGCGCTTCTCAGAGAAGCTACCGTGTTTGCTGAGCTGCTTGTAAAGTTCGCCTTTGCCCGCGAATTCGAGCATGAGGAAAATGCGCTTTTCGTCGTGAAAGTAGCCATACAGGCGCAGGACATTCGGATGGCGAAGGTTTTGCTGAATCTCTATCTCTCGACGGATCTGCTTCTCGACGCGAGACTGGACGATTTCGGACTTGTACAAGCACTTCAGTGCAACGATGTAGTGCGGCTCGACTTTGGTGCGGACCATGTACACGCGACCAAACTTGCCCTTTCCAAGAGGGCGGCCAATGTCAAACGAGTTGAGATTCCATTCGCGGGTTGGTCGTATTCTGAGGGGACGTCACTATGGCGTGGACTAGGGTTGCGAAGGGAAACACATACTTTGAGACACTTGAATCGAGTGCCAGGTCTTCGGCGGCTTCCCCATATACCTTTTCGCCTCTCTCTTCGTTGTCTTTCTCGAACCCGCCGTCATACTTTCCGATATCGATCGTGGATGGTTTGGGGAGCGGTTTAGTCGTGACAGGGGGAGAAACAGTACTCTTCTCTGTATTTGTCTGATTTCTGAGAGCAGACGGCTGGGTCGACTTAGGGATAGGGTTGGGTGGAGCGAATTTGGTGAGGAGTTTTGCAACGTTGGTTTGACTTGGTTGCTTCGAGTGCGTTGGTCGAGTGGGTGCCGAATTTGCAGGCTTCTTGGAGGATATCTCGAGAGCTGCAATTTGCTTCGTCACGGTCCCGATGGTGGCCATGTCTCTCGCGATTGTGGTGGTGGCGAACAAAGCAACTACTCCAAGTTCAAAAGTTCAAACTCCACGAAACACCAGCACGCGTCGCAGTCACGTGCATCTTGTACTCGTAGATAAGAAATAATACTAGTATGTAGCACTAAAGGCTGAGCATGTCAGATGTTCAGTGGTGGTGGTACTCGAAGTCAATCCATCCCGGTGTCTCCTGAAACACCCGATGAAGCGCATATGTCTCCGCTTGTCCAGGATCCAGGATGTGATCCTGAGAAATCCGATCACGATGGTTGCCTCCAGGACCTACGTTGATCGTCTCAGTATGGGTGATCACCTCGAATGCTTAAGGACCTACCATACGAACCATACTCGGCATAATATGTTGTGATTGGCACGGTGATACTGTCATGACACGCAAATTTGTGTGCAACCGCCGCAAGCTGGGAGGATACAACTTACTTTTCGGGCCACGGTGAGAATCCGGCGGGATTAATGCTGTTGTCCATATAGTTATGGAGGAAGACGGCGACTGCGTACTCGTTCCATGGCCGTCCTTAACAGCTCTGGGTTAATTCTTGCATCTCGAAATAGTATGAACAGTTACCGAGGTAACATTGTCCAACAGTTACGGTGGCCGGATCTGCATCTGGAGACTGACCCGAGACAAGTCCCTCAATGTCAGATGCACAATATTGGAAAACTTACGCGGATAATCTTTGAGTTGGTAATGTATACGCCCCGAGTCGAACCAGGTTTCCCCTTCCAAGCAGTCATGCCACCTCCGCACCCACGGTTTGCAAGAATCACTGATCGGAACCAACTGCGGAAATTAGCAGCTGTACTCTAGCAATTATTGGCAAGGCCTACGCGGTTCCCAGCCCAAATATGTCTGACGAGTATGAGTTTAAGATTATGAACAGAATGGAAGAAAGAGACAGAAAACTTACAGTCGGTCTGTCCGTATATGATGCTGTCGATTACATATGTGCTGGCTTCGTTCCCGGTAAACCATGTATCCTGCCGACTTGCAAATGTGCACCCATAGAATGATGCATTGGCCAAGGTTATCGAAGTAACAAGCGCGGGAGTGACAGGATAATTGGCCTTGAATGGGATTAGCAAATGGCACTCTCCGTTCCAGTAGAGTGTACTAACTGCACGATTTTCAAAATCGATGTTGTACACTCTAAAGTCAGGATTGCCGAAGGAATGGCCACACGAAGGCCCAACAGTCAACGTTGCGGTCTCTTCATCTGTTGCCTTGCAATCCTTCCCGACATAAAAGTTATTCCAGATGTGAACGATATTGCGCTCGGAAGCATTGACACCTCTAACCCAGGCGGTGGCAGGATCTAGCTGACCCTAAAGGAGTGTTAGCCTAGACAGCTGTAATATTGTATATAGCCCCACCAATAGTGTGAGTGGCTCACGACGTGTCACGTTGAGCATTTCGTAATACTGTCCCTCGCCGATGAGGATTAGGGCGGTGCCTGTCTCCGGGCTTTCATATGTCGGTTTACGTTCAAGGAATATTTCAGGGGAGGAAACCTCACAGAGAATCGATGGCCTCCTGCACAGCACTGAAATTTGCACTAGCGTCGGTAGACGAAACATAAAGGGTCCCTTCTGGACATCCTTCGAGGGGTGAACTTCCGGCGGGTTTCTTAAGCTGGCAAGAAATGTAAATCGGAGAAAGGCTCAGAACAAATTGAGAAAGGACAGAAAGACAAATGAATGTAAGCGGCAGAGGATTCATGCGTGCAAGGTATAGGAGATACTCGAGCTAAGGTGGGGGCAGCGGTGACATTCGTGCAGCACCCAGAAGTACATATATTTGGTGAGGACCTCCGAGAACTTACGAGGTATGACACGACTGTAAAACTGTAAGTGTGTTTCAGGTCTGCCCACCAGGTTTCACTGGATCGGTGCATGGATTATACACCATGATTCCGCAGTGGACGTTGGCAACGAGACGGAAGCTGTCGGATCAGAGAGCGACGGCCATCCTGGCTGAGCACACCTTGCGTCGCGGGTCTGACACGTAAGTCAATGTGTACTACTTCTGTTCAACATTTGACTGGTGATCGACGAACCGTTGATCGAATACAGATGCGTTTACGAGGGTCACTAGCACTTAGTTATCTTGTTAGCAGCTTGGAAGTCCGCAAACAGGAGGCGCCCCTGAAAACGTCGAACAAGAAGACAAGCCGGCTACTATTGTTTCAGTAAAGAATTCTGATAGCGATGCTAATATCAGACAGGGATGTTTTAGGTCTCTACTTGAGGTAACCCACGCGAGCATCCGCGGCGTCATATGTTAGAAAGTTGCAGTCGGCGAGAACGTAACTTGCTGGCGAGGCGCGACGGAGCGACGGCGATTATCTGCGATAACGGACAAGATGCGACGATACGACAAGTAACTACAAAAGGAAGGTACTGTATA